>JAQFVV010014266.1:0-43295 GCA_028023455.1 Epiperipatus broadwayi
TTTTCATCCCACTAAATAAATACATTATAATTATTACTCTTATGCGAATATTAAGCATATACTAATGCTATATCTGGGCAGGATAAGTAAATACACTGATTATAATAAACTTATGTTACCGTGTATACTTGGATCAACATCTGAAATCAATGTGACATGGTAGAATAAAAGTATAATAATTTTAATTTTAATAAAGGAACATTCAAAAATAGTTGATAGCATACTATCTTAAACTAAATAAAGTGGATGTGTTATTTAAGAACAATTAGGAATAAATTCCTCAATTAATACAGTATAAATTTGTTTCAAAACTTTAACAAGAAATATTTTGTTATAGCATTTTTTTTTTTTTTAGTTACTTCTGATAATTTTCAATATTTATTTTACCCCCTTAAATATCTAAACCCTTTTCTTTACTGTATCTAACATACAAAATTTCTACCTACAATTGTATGTAATAATTAAAACATATTTTATAGATTTTTTCTTTCGTGTTAAATATCAACTTAACCTATAATAATTATATTAAAAGATACCTTTGTCATTACAAGGTTATTAAATATCCCTTGACCCACAGACTTTAACCTATGTGATATAACAAAAAATACATATCATTTATAACTTAGTTTTAAACAATCATTAATTAACAAGTGCATATTCTCTCATTAGAAAATGTTTTTCTAGTGGAGCAATTGGTCCAGGTGAAGAGCTTTATCCAGTCATATTTCACTAAGCAAGTTTAAAAACAATAAACGATGGTATTATTTCCTCCACAAAAAGTTGTCTCTTATTTTGTGCGTTTAATAAATTAGGTAAAGAAAAATATAGCAGAATTGAAGATTAATTCTTACTTGAATTAAACTGCTACAATTTTGGGATCCATAGAAAATAAAATATACAAATTCTAACATAAACGCATATTTGACTATAGACGATAAACATACACAATTTTTTTTTTATTGACGATACGTATACTTATTAGCTAGCTTACTTATGGACGGAAATGCGCAATTTTTCCGAGATTATTCTGATAGTAACTGCAGCTGATTTACAGTGGTATAGGAAGTTTTAATAACTCCAACTGATGTTTAATATAATATATCATTTATTTTTATCATTAAGTCACTAAGATATTTGGTTTTGTTCATACTCTTAGGAATTATAATTTTTTTTTTTTTTAACGGTAACTCTCTCCGTAAGAATGCCCCTATATAACTTTTCCTATATTTACTCTGAGAAAGTTTATATATATTTTTAAAAAAAAAAATATACAGGTGCTAATTTAATCTTATTTATCATTATTATTGATTTCCAGACAATTCTAAGTGGTGAATAAAACATATTTTAACGTATGTAAATACATTACTTGTAAAGGCAGACAATATTAAGAAAGAGCGTGAAAATGTTTCTAGTTGATTCTCCCTGGTTTCAAAATATTTCTTTCAACTATTATTTTTTCTTTCTATACCAAGAAAATATCAATAAATGACATAAAGTTAATAAATAATTAATTTTTTTCTTGAAATCGCTTCTTTTTCCTTAATTTAGATATGATATAATTTTTTGTGACACTTTTAGTTACATCTGTCATTTTTGAACTTTAGCTTGAGACAATCAACTTTTAAGTATAAAAGGTCTTTAAATAGGTAGATGGCAAAAAAAATCAGGATATCTTATCAAAAAAATTTAGCCACACATTATTTATTATTAAAAATTTATCTTTGATTAGCATTTATTTCTGCAAATAAAATGAAAAAATTGAGTTACCAAATTTCAGCACTGTTCCTTCCTCGAAAACTAAAAGCAGACTATATTTTTCAAAAAAATGATACAGATTATGAAATTGGTTGTTTCGCTTTGTTGTTGCTTTATTTTTTTTTTTTTTTACTTTAGCGACCTCTTACAGAAAAATAATCATTTGATTGTAACATAAACAAAAGAAAGGAAAACCTATTACCATCATATAGTTTTAGTATTATTTTTACCTGGATTACAAAGTAATTTGACAATATAAAAAATAATAATAAATACATTAAATTAACAATCAGTGATGTATAATTCTTTAAACATTATTTTTTTTTTTTTTTTTTTTTTTTTTTTTTTTTTTTTACAAAAAGAAATTACCAGAAGTTATTGTGCTTTATGATAAGACACTCATCCACTCTCCCCTCTACCCATCCAAAATCAATTACTGTTTAGCTTTTATACCATATTAATTTGCTCTAATTATTAATATCTCAATTAAATTATTCATGTTCTCTCTTTAAAATGACATTGAGTTATTAAATCTATTAGTTATTCACCCAAAACATGCCAAAGTGAGTGAATAGCATACTTTATTAATCAATTATTACTATTGTTATTTTATCTTTTTATTTCTTTAAAGAATATCATTGTTTTCCTGCAGAAATAATGCCATGTAAACCAAGTATCAATAACACTAGGTTACAATTCTCCCACCGTTATAATAAATAAAAAATAAAATAATATATGCATTTTTAACACTTCTTATGGTATTACTAAGTTTATATCCTACTTCTTTCTTATGTCAATAAATACAGTTTAAAGGATTTAATTTTGCTTGGGATATGGTAGTAAGCTTCGGGCATTATAGGTACCTCTTTTTCCATCAGGGGTTGATACCAAAAAGGCATTCTCACCCACTTGTTTCACAATTTCATAGGGGCCTTCATAAAGATACATGAATTTTCTAAACATATGTTTCCGGAGATTACTCACATGGGGAGTTCTAATTAAAACAAAATCATGGACTTTAAAAGGATGTGGACTGGTTTTGGAATAACGAGTGCGTTTATCACCCATCTTTTTAAGGTTAATTCTGGCCAGTGCTTGGTCATGTTCCACATTAATATTTTCCACTATTACAGGTAATGGTGTTTTGATTAGTAAAGGTTCAGGTCTACCAAAGTGCAGCCAAATTGGAGACATCCTAGTAGACTCATTAATAGTTATATTTATATAATTAATCACCTGTGGCAACTTATTGACCCACTGTTTGTGATCCCGTTCCACATATACTGAACAACCCTACTTATCTCACGATGATTCTTTCACTTGGATTGGATTGGGGATTTCTAATCGAGCACATGATATGTTGAATATTTTGCTTCTTACCCCACTTTTTCCATGTACCAGAAATGAATGCAGTTGCGTGGTCGGTAAGTATTGGCTGGTTTTCCTATTAATGGAATTTGATAAGTTTCCAAGCACTTAATAACATTTTTAGCATCTGTTTTTGGAACTGGGTAAGCAGAGACATATTTGGTAAAAATGTCATACATCACAAGAATAAATTTTTGACGGTTGAAAGGTGGAAGTGGTCCATAAAAGTCCAGTGCCAATAATTCATTGGGCTGACTGGGCAGTATGGGTTGAAGTGTTCCCACATACGATTTATTTTGAAACTTAGTTTTTAAACAAATCTCGCATTCCCTGAGTCTATGGGCAATGGATTCAGACATCTTATGAAAATAAAAATGCTTCTTAATAATAGGTTCAATTTTCTGAATTCCATAGTGTCCATATTGGGTGTGAACATAATCTATGAGTTTATTGACTAAACATAAAGGAATAATCACTCTCCAAAAATTTTCATCTCCCCTTTTTAATTTCTTCATTAAAATTCTATCTTTAAACCTATACCCCTCTTTAATTCTATCAGCATATCTACTTTTCTGACCTAATTTAGCTGGATCTGATAAGAAGTGAACTATTCTCTCCAGCCTAGCATCCTGTGCTTACAGTAATTCTAAATTTGTATAATCTCTAACTATTTCTTCCTCTAACAAACTAGACATATTACAAATAATTATATTTTCAGTACTGGGGTTCTGATAATTAACAGAAACAGGATTGCGGCTAAGAATATCTGCAATGACATTATCCTGTCCTGAACAATATATGATTTCATACTGATACTGTTGGAGATAGAGGCTCCATCTGATTAATCTTTCATTATTAAGGTAACTCTTGTTGAGAAACTCTAAACTACGATGATCAGTTAATACTATAATTTTTGATCCCAACAAAATCTGTCTAAGTTTTTGAAATCCCCACATAACAGCTAATGCCTCTTTTTCTGTGGTGGTATAGTTAAGTTCCGCTCCCCTTAAATGTCACCTTAAGAAATATAAGACTCTAGGTTCCTTATTCTCATTAAATTGGTATAGAATCACCCCTAAACCGAACCCACTACTGTCGGTTTGCAAATAGAACTCTTTATTTAAATCTGGATAGGCTAAAATTACTGTTTTTAAAAAATTATCTTTAACAATTTGAAATTTCCTTGTATGTTCCTGGGTCCACCTCCACTTTTCACACTTTTTTAATAAAACAGATAAGTGCATAGTATCATATGAAAATTTTTTATAAAACCTGTGATAGTAATTACGCAGTCCCAAAAACGATCTCAAGTGCTTTCTGGTTTTAGGGACGGGAAACCTTTGAATGGCGGCAATTTTGTCTGGGTGAGGTTTGACCCCTTCAGCACTAACCAGATGACCAAAAAAAGAGATTTCTCAGGCAATTAAAATACACTTTTCTAAGTTGACTTTTATATTGTTATCTGAACACTCACAAAGAAACATGCTAAGATGCTGTAAATGATCATTTAAATTTTCCGATGCAATGACAATATCATCGACATATATAACTAACAAATTTTTCAGTTCTTTTGAAAAGACCATATTCAAGCATCTGATAAGGCCAGCCCCACTATTAATTAAACCAAAGGGCATCCTTTGAAAAATATAAGATTGGCCCTGGTAACGGAATGCCGTATACTTTTGATCATTTTTGTGGAGTGGGATTTGCCAATAGCTGGCGGTTAAATCAAATGTGGAGAATATGCTCTTCCCTTTGAACTTCGTCCAATTCCTGAATAGGTGATGGTATGTCATGCTCTGGGACAGTATGCTGGTTAAGTGTACGTGCATCCAGACAGACCTCTAATGGATCCATCTTTCTTTTTAACTACTACTAATGGATTCACATAAGACGAAGGGCTGGGCTTAATTATTTGCCAGTCAATCATCTTATTAATCTGCTGTTGAACCCTCTGCCTGGTATTGATAAGGAATAGGATAAGTACGCTGCTGGAAAGGCTCATTATCTTTTAAATTGATTCTATGGACATACCCCTTTAATATACCAGGTATTTTGGAGAAAACACAACGATACTGGAACAACAACTGGAAAAATGGTTTATAGTATTCTGTGCCAATAATACATGAACCATCCAACTTAACTTTAATATTTACATCAACTGTTGTCTCCTGTATGGTCATTAATTGATTCATCTGACTATTACAATTGACTACAAGAGGGCAAATCTCCTCTTTACATCCAAAAGTTTCATCTCTGTAATTAATATAACAATTATTTAGAGTCATGAAATCCGAACCAATTATGGCTTCATGAATCAAACCTGGCATGATTAAAAAGACATGCTCAAATTTGCACAAATTAATTTCTAATGTAATAAAAACCTGTCTATTAGATAACTTAGTCTTCTTTCCATTAGCAAGTATTACCCTAATCACCTTAGTTGGTACAATTGGAATAGATTGGTCAGCTGACTGAATTTTCAAGTAAGTTTCTTCAGACAACAAGGAAGCTTGACTGCCTGAATCAATTAAGGTGTTGACAACAATTCCTGAAATGATAATCTTTATCATGGGACAGTTGTACAAGATAGGTGGCTCAGACATTTTGCCAGGTTCCAAATAATCAATGTCAAGGTCTATATTATTGATAATCCACATCATGCTGTTCCCCATATGTTTAAAAATGGGGCCCCGAAGTGAGGAACGTTCCTGCGAGGTCCTTTTTAATTTAATGCCCCACTACTTTTACTACCTTTTATATTTTTCTTTGGTATTGTTGGGATACCACTAGTAGAAGGCTGATTCTCATTCAGAATTCTACTCTTAACTGTTGGCCTACTGAGGTGGCTATTCTGTCTACCATAGGGATTCGTCCTATAATATCCTTTTTCTCTAACTAACTTCCTCCTTCCCATATGTGACCTATCTGCGAAATTGATATTACTCACCATCGGATGGGTGTCTCTATTTACCCTAATTCTATTATCAATATTCTTATCGCTGGTCTCTAACGAATCTAAAATTTCTACTACCTCTTCTATGATATGTCTGTCAGCAGCAATCAAGATCTGCTCTATATGCCTCGGCAGATTATGGTGAATTATTCGCACAATTTGTGTCTCAGATAAAGGATAAGCTGTCAAGGTTTTCAATTTGACGGCCTGACTCCTGAAAAACTGAGTATAACTACCCTTATTTACATGATATCTTTCCTGAGATATCTGATATCTCAGGTTATCTTGGCGGTCTTCCCCCCAAAAAATGGCTAACATAAGATATTTGAAGTCTCCATATGTTTCTGGTTTAATAAATAATGATTGCCACCAGTCTTTAGATGCTGCACACAAATGGTTAGCGACAATAGCAATCTTTTCTATCTCAGGTAAATGACATAAGGTGAATAACTCCTCCAGATTCTGGAGATACTCGTGTGGATTCTCCAGATATTCACCTCTAAAAAATTTTATTTTTAAGAACTTTAAGGCCATGGAGCTATTACTTTCTGGCTCTAGCATGACTTTACTTCTAGCCTCATTTAATGGATCGTATATTGATTCTACTGGACTAATTACCATATGTAATTCAGATATTACTTGGTTATTATGACCATTATTTGTTTCCTTTACTTGTGTTTCAGATAAACCTTTACTTTGAACAACTTTTTTACTTTTTGTAAAATTATCCCTATTATAGTCTATAGCTTGCATTCGACTCTCTAATTCTAACTTATAGTTCTGCCATTCACAGTCTATTCTCTTTGAACTATCTTTTAGGCCTACATTTAAGTGTTTAATCTGTTGTTCCAATTGGTTAATAGTTTCATCTTTATCTATCCCGAATTTATCTTCTAACCTTTGATAGACTTTACTCTCACACTGAGTCATTAATTCCCCTATTTCATCTTGGAGATTATTATGTAATAGCTGTGCATTACTCTTTATTATATCATTAAAATTTTCTACTCTTCCCATAACTTGACTTAGCTCACTTTCTAGATTTTGATTGATCTCACATTGGGTTAACTCTTGAGTTTCTAGTTTAGCTATTAATCTGGTAATCTGGCTCTGACATCCTTTCACTACATTGTCAGGTGCTAGAGTTATATTTTTAACTTCCTCTTTCAAATTACTAACTTCACTTCTAGCACTGTCTAATTCTCCCTTAATAGATTCAACTCTATCCTGAACTTCTCTTTGAAATACTACTGTTTCCTTTTGATAATTTCTTATTTCCTGTACTTCATTGTTTAATACAATATATTGACTTTTAAAGTCCTGCTGGATAGCCTCAATCATATTTTCTGCCCTTTCAGAATTTGTTTCGATCTCTTTCCTTATTCTTATTTCCAGCTTTTCAGAGGCCAATTTTGATTCTTCTACATGATTTCTCAAATCTTCCCTTAAGTCCTTTATCTCCTGTACTTGATTTTGAGATGTCTCTTTGATCTCCTGCATTTGATTCTCTAATTTAATATTTAAATTTTGTATCTGAATTTTTAATTCACTTTTTAATTCACTATTTGAGTTTTGTATCTGACTTTTTAATTCACTATTTGATTGTTCTAATTTACTATTTGAGTTTTGGATCTGACTTTTTAATTCACTATTTGATTGTTCTAATTTACTATTTGAGTTTTGGATCTGACTTTTTAATTCACTATTTGATTGTTCTAATTTACTATTTGAGTTTTGGATCTGACTTTTTAATTCACTATTTGATTGTTCTAATTTACTATTTGAGTTTTGGATCTGACTTTTTAATTCACTTTTCAATTCACTATTTGATTTTTCTAATTTTTTCAAGAATTCCTCCAATGTATTTCTCATTAATTGATCTGGCTCATTTTCATGTTTTCCTTTTATCATTGTGGCTTCTTCTGGGTTAGCTATATCCAAATCTTCCCCTTCCTCTTTTAATTCTACACTAAAATATGGAATCTGTGTATCAGGGGATTGTAACTCTTGGGATCCTCCCAAATCCTCAGAAATACTATGATTATCTTTGTTTTCACTCATATTAAAATTCTAACTCTTTTAGTATTTAACAGTACTGAAATATTAGCAATGAACTATTAATAAATTTATCGATAAGAAATTATTGACAAGACATCCTGCCTCCATGCCTCTCCTACCAAAAACTATGCTCTGACATTTAATATCCCTAAAGCTCCAACATTAACTACTAAATATGCTCTTTTTTTTTTTCACATGCTTCTTGGTCCATATAAATCTCATTAGATATTATGTAATATAGCATAAGTTCCAATCACAAGACCAGACAAACAGATCATCATAAATGATAAAATCATTACAGTGTTTTATGGAATTGCCTACAGACCACAACATCATAAACTAACAACTTAATTATTTATTTTTCAGTGGCAAAAGATTAGATCATATAATAGATATTCACATAATATCTTATGGCTAAAACAATTCATTATTGGCAAATATTTTTAATCAATGAATAACTAATCCATTCAAGTACAAACAATATTAATATTGACTTCAAGAAAAGTTTACTAAATTCCTCGTGGCCAGCTATAGCCATCGATGGCCCCTGTAGTTGAATGGCCATTTCTAACCCAGTATTTTATACCACCTTCTTTTCTTTTTTTTTTTTTATTAGTTTATTTTTTTTTTTTTTTACAAAAAGAAATTACCAGAAGTTATTGTGCTTTATGATAAGACACTCATCCACTCTCCCCTCTACCCATCCAAAATCAATTACTGTTTAGCTTTTATACCATATTAATTTGCTCTAATTATTAATATCTCAATTAAATTATTCATGGTCTCTCTTTAAAAATGACATTGAGTTATTAAATCTATTAGTTATTCACCCAAAACATGCCAAAGTGAGTGAATAGCATACTTTATTAATCAATTATTACTATTGTTATTTTATCTTTTTATTTCTTTAAAGAATAGCATTGTTTTCCTGCAGAAATAATGCCAAGTAAACCAAGTGTCAATAACACTAGGTTACAATATATATATATATATATATATATATATATATATATATATATTATACCGAGACAAAGTCGGTATATGTAAACACACACACACTCAAGCAATGTAAAATACTCTATTTTATTTTCTTACAACTTATGATAAAAAATAGATATAGTTTTCTTTCCATACTTTCTAAAAATACACTTGTAAAATAAAATATTAATATGTCTAATTAAATAGTTAAGGCTTTAACATAATTTACTAAAATAATATTCTCTAAAATGAAAAATAATATGCCATTATAAATATCAATAAATAATTTATACTTGTATATGCCGCGGGGGTAACTAAAAAGGGATATTTTAAATTATAATTGTAGTAAAAATAAAAGCTTATAGAAATGATTTTGAGAAAGATTAAATGCTCGACTTTTAGCTAATGTAAATTACATTGTTCTCGTAAGACACGCACACACGTATGCATTCAAGGTGTGAATGAATATAAGTTTGTTAACTGAGATTGCAATATGAGATTGCCTAAACATAAGATTGCCTTAAGCACATGGATTGAGTAGGACACGGACCCCAACGACAACTCTAAGAACATGGAACTCTGGGGGGAGATTCGATCCTCAGATAAGATCCAACCCATATAAATATCAAGCAAGATTGGAAAAAAAGAAAAAAAAATGATTAATTGAAAAAAATTAATTAAGAGAAGCTAAGTCAAATTATCAAATTTTGTTCAACTTTCTCAAAATTCAATTTAATTTAAATTACTTCGTTTGTGCTACCGGTTTTCAAGATGATCGATATGAAATTAATATTTAGAGCGTCGACTGTCATGAGGGGCTAGGAAACCCTTCAGTGATTGATCGACGCTCCGCCACCAGAACATCTCCGTCGCTATGAATACTTAATAATATTACCATCTAAAATTAGTGCTCCAACCAGTTCAATAATGTTCCGTGAAACACATGAATCATCCTGATTTATTACGCTCAACTTTAAAAGAAATGGACAATCTCCTTATGGAAAACATCATCTCCCATGTTCAAACCTCCACTTAGTTAGAAGCAGCGGAAGAATAAGCCAAATCCTAGGTAAACACTTTATTTTTTTTATGCTTTCATTCATTCCATACGTAAACTTTTAAAAAAAAGGCAATCTCATAATTAACTAACTTTGATTTCGCAGATTAAGCTATAAAATATTCCGTAATTCATTATATTTAAAAATTATTATTGTAACTTATTAGTGTAATCTCAACCTTCGTAAATTCAAACACTATGCAATTCCTAAGAATTTAAATCTCAGGACTTTTCAAATATGAACTTTGACCCTAATTATTATCTTATAATTTATAACACTTACCTTCAAAATGTAATATAAAAAATGTAAAAAGGAAATTTATATTCTATCATCCATATTTTACGATATATAATATGTTCTTTTCTGTGCGAGTGCGTAAATGCGTGTGTGTGCGTGTAAATAAAACTTTTAACCAATGTGCTTTTTTTATTAAATAAATTTGTTCAGTATTTAAACAAGTCGAGCATTTCTCAAGTCATTTCCTATAATTAAATCTTTATTTTATTTTTCGTTTTGATTATTAATAAAGTTAGCATTTATTCATATAATTAATGATATTACTTTAGATTTATCTTTCTTAAACCTTGTTGCTTTAAAACATCGTGCCGTAAGTCACGATGTTTATTTATTTATTTATTTATTTACTTATCCTGTAGTTAAGATAGATTTAAGAATTGGGAGGGCCTATTATAAAATATAATAAATGTCAATGAGTTGTAAATATAGCTGGAGTAAATAATTCTACCGAACGGTGTAATATAGGGGGGATGATCTTATAAGCTTCTAATTGTTTAGAGATATAGACAAATAACCGCATTGGTCCCAAATAACCAATGACATGGTCCAATGCTTGGATCGATCAGTTAGTTAATCAAGCGTCTTCTCCATTGGTTATCATAGCGTCCTTTACCACAATAGTAATTTTGAAACAATTACATCGCGACCCTGAGTGACCCTATTGGTCCATGCTGGGAGTGGAGCTTGTGGGCGGGATTAGACTTCGAAATCGTTTTGACATGACATAAGGTGATGCGAGAAGTTAAACTATAATTAAATCATCATATCTGGCGCCCCCTTGTATTGATAGTGAACAGTTATCGATAGAAGAAAATAAATAAAGCTTTACGCTATGTCATGTTTGTTTCGGAATCGCAATCCCTAAGTGACCGGGGGTAGAAGGGGCACCGGTACAATATATATATATATATGAAAAGGAGCATTGTATTATTATTCTGCCTCATTCTGCAATATTCAGTATTAAACTAAAAGTTTCTGTGTTATTCTGTATCATTGGATTTCTGATTATAAAAAATATAATAATATTGATGTCTGTATCCTGCTTAAAGTTCTACTCAGTGCCTGCAAAGAAGAAATAGAAAATATTAACTGTACTTGTCACTATGCATGATTAATCAGGCATTGGCTTTTCCATGATCTTCAGTGGAGTTGGCATCCATAAAAGTTCCATCAAAATATAGAAGATCCATCAATGTCCTACCATATTTGCTTTCCTACCTCTATATATGTTTGGCAATGATCATATTATTATTATTATTCAACCTTGTCATGTATCCTCTGTATTGTTCATGCATCCTACAGTCAAAGTGCATGGGAGCAGACCAAATGAAGCATGCCCAGGTTCCTAATCTATAGATTAGTGCCAGTCTAGGTCCTACAGAAGCTGGAGACTCCTTGTGATCCCAAATCCTAGATTTAGCACATCCTCACTCTCTCCACTAAAATGTGCCTTTGATTAGAAGCTGATGCACCTCCATATTTAGGGACATTCACTATTCAGTGATGAACCATACCATCAGATTGCTAAGCTTATCATCTTTGTTTTATGTACCATTCTCCTCACTCACATAGGTAGTACCACAATTTCCATGAGCCTTCACATGCACTCATCAGCAACCATGGATGACTTAAACTCAAACCCATACACAAGTGGTCCTATTAAATAAATATGTTGTTAAATGTATGTTCAAACCTAGAATGGGGTGATAGATTATAATATTTTCAATTAAACTGTATAGAGCACAAATCATTATTGTAAGCTGCCACTACCTTCTATAATTGTATCGAAAAGTCAGTAGATCATTCCAATATAATACTTGTAACTTACTCTCTTTATTATTTAATTTTATAATAAAACATATTATTCTTGTTAACTAAGTGTACATCTTTATTGCAAGTTAAAACTATTAGTTAATTATTATAGATATCATTAAGTAAGTCAGTTAATTGCAGAATAAGTACATCCATGGTTTTGTATCTTAGAGATATAATATTAGTTCTGTAATATTATAGAAATGATTAAATCCCAAATCATACCAACAATGTAATATAAAAAAATTAATAAAATGCTTAAAGTGCTAGCATCATGTATTATTATAAGTTATGCAGAACCTCGAGAGAGAGTCCATGTTTGAACCATGAGCTACATTGCACTATATGAATAAGGGAAGCTGTGTGACATCAAGGACATTAATTAGGTGGTTAAGGCTAGGAAGCCTAGGTAGAAGTTTAAACTAGGAAGCATCGGGGTAATCCTGGATCTGCTGGTTAAGATTCCCTGCTTGGTCTTTCAGTCTTGTTGACTCTGTTACATTATAAATATTTAAAATTATAGATTAATCACTTCTCAAATGTTAATAAATTTTATTTGAATGAAATTAAATAAGATGTAATACGAGAATATATTTAAAATAGGATAGTATATGTTGCCCTTAAAACATCCAAAATGCTAGGTATTTTGACCAATTTTACAATTTAGAGATATTTGTACCAAAAAAATTATTAGAAATTTTTATAAAAATTATTTTCTTTCTCAAATGGTAGAACATTTTAAAACAGATAAACACTGTTGAATTTTATTCTGATTCTTAAAATGTTCTCAATCTTTTTTGCAATACCTGGCCAAAATGCTGCTAATATTAAAAATAATAATTTATACTATCAGCAAACAGGGATCGAAGAAAAAAAAATAAGTTGAAAATTTCTACTGTTTGGGATATTCTTAGTTTTATTTATAATTATAAAAATATTTAAAATGTAAAATTTTATTAAAAAATTTTTAAAAAAGAGAAATTTTTACATAAAATTAGCAATAAGTCAATTATTTTATATAGCACGATGTTTATTTCATTCAGGCATGTAAAAGTAATTTAAAGTGATTATTTAATATCTTCACGCTTTCACTTTCAAACACTTAAGAATCCCCATACAAAAACGTTTGGGTTCGAAAAGATAGATGGCCATTCTATCTTTTCCAAAGACTTTATCATGTTAGTATTCATTCATTTTATATTTTAAAAAATCTAAAGCGCATGTGCAACAGTTTAATGCTGTTTAAATATTATAGTTTATAAAATTAGCAATGTAAATAAGTATAACAAAAAAGATAATAAAAGTGAGGATGAAGATGATTAAATTAAATTGAATTACTCTTTTGAGCACAACTTGAATAAAAATGTAATTTTTATGCATCTATTATTTTTATATATATAATTATTTAAAAATTTGAATATAATTTTTTTGATTTAATGTTCTCCTTCACATCTAAAAATCTCAGCTAAGAACCCATTATTCAGTCAATAACTGGATGTCTACCTTAGTTGATTGTTAATTTATTAGTTGAAAAAAATGTACTTTTGCTTATAACCTATTCCAAAATCTAAATTTCATCCAGGTAGAGATCAAATGTGGTTAGAAGCATGACAGGAAAATGTGTTCTTGTGTTATTAATTATGCCAATAGATACTTTATAATACACAATATTAAAAAAAAAGTTATTTTTATTGTAGTACTGGATTCATTGATATTAAACTATCCAATTATATATATAATGTGATATTTCATTTTTAATTGCATAATAACTATTTTTAGACATTACTAATTTAAATTTGATAATCTATAATATATAGTATAATATTTTCTTAATTTCAAATTGAAATTTATGCTATTTGAGTTTAATTTTATATATATATATATATATATATATATATATATATATATATATATATATATATATATATATATATATATATATATATATATATATATATATATATATATTGTAGTCCATGTAATAATATTATATATAATGGTGTTATCTTGAATATAAATAGAAGGGAACATTTTGGAAATATTTATTATAAATATTTTCATAAATAATGCATTATATAAATTTTGTCACATTAATAAAAACAAATCATATTTTAAAATAGCAGCCCTCAAAGATTTAAAACAATATGAGGAATTTTTTCAAGTGAACATTTGGGTCATAATCTACCAATTACTAATGGAAAATGATCAGTAATATTTTACAAACCATCCAGGAAAAACATAACTAAATTGAGAGATGCCCAGGTATTTTTAAACAACTATATAAAATGAAATGGGTATTTAGAATGTGATCTGAAAACTGCAATCAAAGAATGAAAAGATGTATGAAGAAAATATATAAATGCCAGTTGTACAATTGGGAAGTCCATAACATTTATAAAAAATATACTATATTTTATAATTCAATCGTTATGATATTATGATATTTAAAAGTGAAGAATGGCATTTGCTCACTTTTAATACCTACTTGTGTATGTGACTACAAATAACTGAAAAATTTATTATTATTATTATTATTATTTTAAATAGTGTTGCTATGAAGGTTAATAAGAAAGGTACTATGTCATTTTAGAAATAATTCTTTATTGATATTACTAGTAATGTGGAATTTATGAATAAATATAATTAAAAAATTTTTATGTTAAAATAAGTATAAAAGAAAATGAATAAAAAAATATCAAAAAATGTAAGATAAAAAAGTAAGTTTTAAAAAATGCATAATTCAAATCTTTGTATTCAATTAATTTTTAAATGAAATATTAAAATTATGTTCATTTGTTGCAGATAATATTTAGGGATGAAAGATTTCTTTATGTCATTGACTATATATTTTTAACACTGTTAATGTTTTGGAATAAAAGGATATCTAATTTTGAAATTATATATATTAAATTCAATTTTTTTCTAAATTTTGATGTAAACAAAAGAATGACTGAGGATACCTTCATATAATAACTACAAATATATGTTGCTATTGCTGGGTAACTATTATTTATGATTGACTTCCTTGAAGATAAAGTATTTGCTATAGTAACTAGCAGTAGCTTTTTATATTGAATTTACTTAGAATAAAAAAGAAGATCCATTTTTATGTCTAGCCCGTGTTAGATGGATTTAAATTCATATATATACTTTTATAAATATGAGGACAGAAAACTTAAAACTTTTCTCCCAAAAAATAATTTTACACATTAATTATAATGTAAATAAAGGAAGGTGTGAGAATATTTTTCATGTAATAAGTAGAAAAATATGCTAGTAATAATGTCGTTTGTTGGTTGATAACTATCAGTTCCAATTGACAGCTCCTAAAGCACACCACAATAAGTTTTTGTTTTGAATTTACTTAGAAAGAAAAAAAAGACCCTCCTTTATTTCTGATTCAAGACCTTATATGGATTAAAATATATGTAAAGGAGATAGTATTTACACCTTGTTTGTAAATATTTTCTCCCTTGTTTGCAAGCTTACCAGATCTATTAATCATTTTATACATCTGGGGCAGCTAATGAAAATGTCATTTTGCATTGTTTGAGCAATGAAGTAAATAAATGGTTACTGAAATATTTATTCACAGCATTTGTACATTAGTCAAGACCAAAATGTACATACATATATATATATATATATGTAAAATAAATAAAAATATCCGTTAATTAAAAATAATATTGTAATTATAATTGAAATAATATTTTTAAACGGTTTATAAACAATTCAAACAATCTTTAAATCCGCAGAAGTACTTTCAGTTACTTTCAAACCTGCCTCAACTGCTATTAAATTCAAAAACTAAAAGCGGAAGCAAACGTCATCAATTCAAATTCCATGAATCTCGTATTTTAATGTTAGAAGCTTGTCGATTTATCAAATGTGTTTTATTCCTGTTTATAAAAATTGCCTCTTTAATTTTTCTTTTACTATGGTTTCTCTCTTCATGAAGAATTTTCACATTTTCAAAATTAAATTTAAATTTATGTTTACATGTTTTTTCATGATCAAAGAAAACTGAAGAAGATATTAAATCACCATTATTTTTATTTTTTACACGCTTATATAACAATTCGTGTTCCTTCAATCTTTTCTCAATGTTGCACCTAGATTCACCTATATATGATAGCATACAATCACAAAAAATTTGATATATGACATTACTTTTTTGCTTGATAGGTATGACATCCTTAGAATTATTAACTAATTTGTTAATATTGTTTGGAACGTAGAATGAAACATTAAATACATTCTTATATAAATCCTTAAAAAATTTTACTTGTGGATTTGAAATAAATGGAATAGATATCCATTTTTTATTATTAATCTTCATTTCTTTTAAATTATAATTTTTTTTAAATTGACTTAAAGTATTGTTTATTTGTTCCATTTTATAACCAACATCAAGCAATTCCTTGGCAAATATCTCAATATTTTTCAATTTATCACTTTGGTAACGACATAATTTTTCATTTCGAAACAAAAAAGATTTAAAACTTGCCATCTTAAGCATCATTGGTACTTTTGATTTAAAATTTATATATCCTCTTTTTTGCAATGGCTTAATTATTAGTTTATAATTTAATATACTGTTATCTCTTGTGATCATTAAATCTAAATAGTTAATCTTATAATCTTGTTCTTTTTCAATAGTCCATTTCAAGCCATTCAATTTATTTAATTCCTCTATAAGCAAATTTATACTATTAATGTTTCCACAGACAAAAACATCATCCACATATCTTTTGTAAATTTTAATATCTCCAAAAATACACATATTTAAAATATTACTCTCATATGTAGATAAAACAAAATTGCAAACTTGTGCAACTACAGGCAATCCCATAGGCCCACCTTTGGTCATTTTATAATATTGACCTTCAAAAGATGCAACAATGTTATCATTAAAAAATTTTAAAGAGTCAATGATAAATTTTATCATATATTTACAAATATTTTTATTTTTTAATGCATGTTCAATTATTTTTATGGAATTCATTCTATCAATAGATCCATACATTTCTGTAACATCCAATGAAGCAATAATATCATTTTCATCAATAATTAAATTTTTAATACTATTTACAAAGTCAAATGATGAAGCAATAGTATTTTCTCCAAATCCTAAAAAGTCATGTAAAAGTTTACCAATATATTTAGAAGACTGATATATAAAGGAACCACCAAAATCTATCATTACTCGCAAAGGATTACCTTCTTTATGTAATTTTATATTTGCAAAAATACGAGGACATATAGCACAAGAAGGATATATCATATAGTATACATTATTATTTAAAACTTTATTTTTAGCAATTTTTAAAATATTGTTAATAAATTTTATTCTTTGACCATCCATATTATAATCTTCAATCAAAAAGAAACCAAGTTTGTCCATTTGCATTTTAATTTTATTAATATATTGATATTTCGTCAACAAACACATAAGTAAACCTTTGTCCTCTTTCAAACAAATCATATCATCAATCTTCAATTTACGTTTAAATTCCGATATAGCCAATTGCCATGATTTATCATAAGGTATTGTATCAAATCTATTGCAATTAATTTTCTTAATAATATCATCAGCAAAATTATCATTACCAGGAATCATTTCAAATGTATTTTGAACAGCTGCAATTAGTTCCAAATTATAATCTTTCCAAATACCACCAACATATTTAGCTCCATGACTTAAAACATATTTCTGAATTAAATGTATCCTATTATTTGATAAATTAACAAAGTTTAAATCCTTATAAGCATGTGGATATCGCTTATTAAATAAAAAATCAACTTTTTTCTCAAATTTGTTATATAATTTACATTCAATTACTTTAAATCCATTTTCACAAATAATTTTATATTCGTTCCAGGCATACCATTCATTTAAAATGATTAAATGTTCAATTGCTTTCAAATATTTACGAATATCAAAAAGTTCCTTTTTACAACTTTTAATAATATTATTTAAAATAATCAATTTTAATTTATCCAAACATTTTGGTATTAAATTTATACAGCTGTTCAATTTTATATTACAACAATTCGGGAATATCTGAAAAATTTTACAAACCTTGAAAAAATGAAGTTTGCACTTCAGCTTAATAATCTTTTTACATTGTCTCCGCCATTCCTTAACGATCCACCATTTTCTAAAATTACTTGAATCCATTATGTTAAATATATGTAAAATAAATAAAAATATCCGTTAATTAAAAATAATATTGTAATTATAATTGAAATAATATTTTTAAACGGTTTATAAACAATTCAAACAATCTTTAAATCCGCAGAAGTACTTTCGGTTACTTTCAAACCTGCCTCAATTGCTATTAAATTCAAAAACTAAAAGCGGAAGCAAACGTCATCAATTCAAATTCCACGAATCTCGTATTTTAATGTTAGAAGCTTGTCGATTTATCAAATGTGTTTTATTCCTGTTTATAAAAATTGCCTCTTTAATTTTTCTTTTACTATGGTTTCTCTCTTCATGAAGAATTTTCACATTTTCAAAATTAAATTTAAATTTATGTTTACATGTTTTTTCATGATCAAAGAAAACTGAAGAAGATATTAAATCACCATTATTTTTATTTTTTACACGCTTATATAACAATTCATGTTCCTTCAATCTTTTCTCAATGTTGCACCTAGATTCACCTATATATGATAGCATACAATCACAAAAAAATTGATATATGACATTACTTTTTTGCTTGATAGGTATGACATCCTTAGAATTATTAACTAATTTGTTAATATTGTTTGGAACGTAGAATGAAACATTAAATACATTCTTATATAAATCCTTAAAAATTTTTACTTGTGGATTTGAAATAAATGGAATAGATATCCATTTTTTATTATTAATCTTCATTTCTTTTAAATTATAATTTTTTTTAAATTGACTTAAAGTATTTTTGCAAATATAAAATTACATAAAGAAGGTAATCCTTTGCGAGTAATGATAGATTTTGGTGGTTCCTTTATATATCAGTCTTCTAAATATATTGGTAAACTTTTACAAGACTTTTTAGGATTTGGAGAAAATACTATTGCTTCATCATTTGACTTTGTAAATAGTATTAAAAATTTAATTATTGATGAAAATGATATTATTGCTTCATTGGATGTTACAGAAATGTATGGATCTATTGATAGAATGAATTCCATAAAAATAATTGAACATGCATTAAAAAATAAAAATATTTGTAAATATATGATAAAATTTATCATTGACTCTTTAAAATTTTTTAATGATAACATTGTTGCATCTTTTGAAGGTCAATATTATAAAATGACCAAAGGTTGGCCTATGGGATTGCCTGTAGTTGCACAAGTTTGCAATTTCGTTTTATCTACATATGAGAGTAATATTTTAAATATGTGTATTTTTGGAGATATTAAAATTTACAAAAGATATGTGGATGATGTTTTTGTCTGTGGAAACATTAATAGTATAAATTTGCTTATAGAGGAATTAAATAAATTGAATGGCTTGAAATGGACTATTGAAAAAGAACAAGATTATAAGATTAACTATTTAGATTTAATGATCACAAGAGATAACAGTATATTAAATTATAAACTAATAATTAAGCCATTGCAAAAAAGAGGATATATAAATTTTAAATCAAAAGTACCAATGATGCATAAGATGGCAAGTTTTAAATCTTTTTTGTTTCGAAATGAAAAATTATGTCGTTACCAAAGTGATAAATTGAAAAATATTGAGATATTTGCCAAGGAATTGCTTGATGTTGGTTATAAAATGGAACAAATAAACAATACTTTAAGTCAATTTAAAAAAAATTATAATTTAAAAGAAATGAAGATTAATAATAAAAAATGGATATCTATTCCATTTATTTCAAATCCACAAGTAAAATTTTTTAAGGATTTATATAAGAATGTATTTAATGTTTCATTCTACGTTCCAAACAATATTAACAAATTAGTTAATAATTCTAAGGATGTCATACCTATCAAGCAAAAAAGTAATGTCATATATCAAATTTTTTGTGATTGTATGCTATCATATATAGGTGAATCTAGGTGCAACATTGAGAAAAGATTGAAGGAACACAAATTGTTATATAAGCGTGTAAAAAATAAAAATAATGGTGATTTAATATCTTCTTCAGTTTTCTTTGATCATGAAAAAACATGTAAACATAAATTTAAATTTAATTTTGAAAATGTGAAAATTCTTCATGAAGAGAGAAACCATAGTAAAAGAAAAATTAAAGAGGCAATTTTTATAAACAGGAATAAAACACATTTGATAAATCGACAAGCTTCTAACATTAAAATACGAGATTCATGGAATTTGAATTGATGACGTTTGCTTCCGCTTTTAGTTTTTGAATTTAATAGCAGTTGAGGCAGGTTTGAAAGTAACTGAAAGTACTTCTGCGGATTTAAAGATTGTTTGAATTGTTTATAAACCGTTTAAAAATATTATTTCAATTATAATTATATATATATATATATATGGTACAGTTGACATGAAAATTACCCAAAGGTAATTTGCATGCAGCTCCACATTTCAACATCATATGATCACAAACTTTATTTTTTGTATACATGCTAAAATAACTTAATGCAAGAAACACTATCATATTTTAATTAACCTCATTGATTGCAATAAATGACAAATGCTAAAAAATAATGAGAAATTATAAATTTACTTACTTATACATATCATTACAAGGCTAACAATAACCTAATTAACAGAAAATCCACAGGAAACAACAGTCTATTAGTGCTTTACCTGAGATTGAATTTAGAATAATTACATATTATTTTATAGAACAGACTTAGCTAGTATGAAGGCAAATTAGTAAGATTAGAAATTTATTGGTTCTATTATTATTACTATGCACAGATAATCTACACACTATACATCTTAACCATCTCTGGACAGATAGATATTCACTGAACAGACAAACTGATACTACTATTTATTAATACAATCTATCACAACAAAATTTTAAGACTTACTACATCTCCAGCTTTAGGATATAATAAATCATTTGTAAACTATACCATTAGAAAAATTAGACTAATATCAATAATGCCAGGCTGTAGAGCAGATAAATGACAAAAACATTAATGAGTGTAAAGGGCAGGAAACAGCATTTGCTTTACACTCATGTCTGAATAAAGAATTTTTATAAATGAAGCATATGCTATATTGTACAAATATTCATCTACTGCATACTACTGCTCAAAGTAAATTGCTGACTGTGTGTGATCAGATAACACAATGGTACCTACTACTGCTCAAAATAACTTTCTGGCTGCAAGTGACTGAACAACAACACAATAGTATTACATTCATTTATGAGCAAAGAAAAAATATATCCAAAACTGCCTGAAATAAAAATACATTAGTTCAAGTAAATTTGTACACTCAATAATCTTTCCCCATGCTTGACCCCAACCAGTAGAGTATTTTGCTTAAAACTGTAAACCTTGTTAAAAGACAATCATACTTAATTTATTTAATCTGTCTATGCTCTTTTTATTATTTCCAGAGATCATTAATCTGCATAATTCATGTTCATGATTAAATTTCTATACTTAAGCTAATGGAAATGACCATTATTAATTCTGGAGTTAAAATACTAAATAAGTTTTCAAGAAAATGGCGAGAGTTTGCAGTAATAAGTTAATTGTTTTACATAAAATTATTTTTTTCTTTTTAGGTTTACACTGACTGTACTATGGTATAACTAATAAAAGTAGCAATCCATTGCCATCCTAATTTGCAAAATTGATTATAATAATTTATAGATTAAATATAGATGATAAAATATCTAATATTAGTAATATACAGTGATAATAATATATAATCAGTGTTCATATACATTACCTGTTTCATCATTAATAGTTCAAGCTCTGAATTCAGGTATTCGTGGATGTTTTGCAGAATTACTCTGTACAAACATAGCTATGTCAAGTGCTCTTTTGTGAAGCTTCTGTTATATTGCTCTTGGTATCTGAAGTGGTTGTTATTAATGCACTTTCACTTACTTATTCAATGGGCAACATTGGATTGTTTTTTCCTCATTGAGTAATGACTGTTTTTTCCCCAAAGCAATAGACCCTTTTGAAGTTAGGTGACATAGAGTTCACATATATGCTGGACATAATGTTCTTTGAGCTTGTTTTACATTATTTGACTGCTTCTTCTTGGAAGCTTACACTGGACTTTTGGCTCAGCCTATTTAGCCAGAATGTAGATGACTGGATTCTCTACTCTTCCATAATATTTTATATGAAGTGCAATAATCAGCACAATTACAACATAAAATAATTAAAGCATAATAATTTTAGATCTTCCAAAAGAGCCCTATTTATAGTTTACTATCTGCCTTATTAGCAAGATCAGTTTTTATTGTGGGTCAATTTCAAGATTTATCCATTGATTATATGTAGCTCCTAAACTTTGTTTGGTGTATGGCTTATTTGTCCAATTATAGCATTTATAAAATTTTCACTTTGACATGGGAGTATACCAAAATAACAGATAATGTTTTGATTAAACCACCTAAGATATTTATATCTTTCATTAGCCGGTGTATTTATCTAGAATTTAATTATTTTTAGATAATAGCAATAACATTATTTCTACTCAATTATAAAATGCCTTTACAATTGTTAATTAAATAAAATATTTGTTTTATGTTACTTTAAAATAAATGTAGAATTAACAATGCTATGTACATTTGCACATACTTATATATTTATAACTTTTTCTTAGTAAATGTTGAAAATCTTTAATTAAAAATTTCTATCAAATTTTCAAATTCTTTACATGAAGCACAGATACATATTATTTCGATATATATATATAGAAAAAATATTTTCAGTTTTAATATTTAATTTATTTTGTTTTGCATCATTGATGGTTAATTCTGGTATTTTATAATCACAACTAAAAATTAAGTAAAATAAATTGTATAGTGACAACATTAAAAAAAAATGAAGTGGAAATTATATATATACCTAAAAATATATGAATTATTTGTTCCATAATTTTTTTTCTATTATTTTTTTTTATGTAAAACTCAAATTATTACATTTTTTATTCTGCATTTTTATTTGAAACAAGGAAATTAATACCTCCATTACCGACATTGCCATTTTAATAATTTATCACATTGCAGGTATGGATGTTTTGCAATTCCCATACTTTAATAACAAAGTACAGGTTATTAAGTTAACTTGCAAAGAGATGACTAGCAAATAAAAAATTTAAAAAAGCCAATTAATAGTGGTTATTTTTAATTCATAATATTTCAAGTAATAATCATAGGTGTAAAACTTATTTATTATAACATCAGTATTTTATTATTTATAAAGCAAATAATAAAACAAATAAATCAATTTGCATAAACTTACTTTTTTAATTGTAAATTCACCAAGCTTCTGATCTGCATTTTATTGAAATACTAAACATCAGATGATACCATATGGAGAAACTTGCTATTGTTTTGAAGCACTTTATTGAATTTGATAAGTAAATTTATCTTTTATTAGGGATTTATATTTTAAAAATTCTTACTAAAATAATCTAACATAATTTAATTGTTTAATGCAAAAGATGACTTTGTCCATGTATTGTAATGCATATTTATTTAACTTTCTTGAAGACTAAATTGGTTCCATATCCATAATAATTTATATATAAATTATGCAGCCTTAAGGAAAATACAGTGTTTTAATGATTTGTATTAACAGTATTAAAAATGTATTATTTTTGCACTCAACTTGAAAAGGCAAGTACATCTTTAAGATAAACTTACATTAACTTAAATACCATACCAATAAGACAAAAATTTCACCAAGTAGTAGATATTTACTTTTCTTTCATAAATTATCAACAATTATTAAAATACTTTAAAAATTCTGTAATTTTTTAAAAATAAAATATTGCAAATATTTACATAATTTTAATATTATTATATATATATATATATATATATATATATATATATAAAGATTTTCAAATAATATTATCACCAAAGCTTACAATGAAAGACTTTTCATTTACCATACTAAATACTTTGTGTCATATCTGACCTTGCCTTTAGAAGTGGACTATTCCAGATTTCTTGCCTGATTGTCTAGCACCCAGTTGCTATCCAAAAGGATTAAAACCTTCACTGGGGTTTGCACACTGAATTCACATATTTCCAGTAAAGTAGGGGATCTGCCATTAAATAGTCAGCCTTTTGGAGGCAAGGCAGAGAGCAATTACTTCTGTTAACCTGAATGACAGAATGTGCTCTCCATTAAACCCTCTGCCATCAGCAAAGGTATTTCTCTATACATCATCGTGACATCCACACAGTGAGACAAATCCAACTATGGACTGGAAACTCCTATGTACGAATTAGAGCTGACTTGAAGCAAGCTAACTACATAGCTGGAAGAGTCTTACCAGAACTCATGAAGGAGGTTAATCATTAGCTGGAAGTGAAATCAATACTCCGCTCGACTATCTCAGCATTCAAGTGTATCAACTATATTTATTCATTTGTTCAACTAATGTGTGTATATTTTTTGGACTAATAAATTGTACATATTAATTGCTGAATAGTTATTCTTTTTGTATCTGTTGGTTTGGAAACGAACCTACAAGCCTAACCAAACACATCATTTGTTATTATTGAGATGTGACTGCAATACTGACTAATAAAAGTTATGAAACAAATTGAAACAAAATTCACAAAGAAAGTTTATATAAAAATGAAGCCATATTTTAAAAAAAAACTAATTTTGATGACACATCTTTTCACTCATTAAACAGAAAATTTATTCATACTTAAAATTATTGCTGCAGAACATAACTTTAACTTTTTGGAAGAACTTTGATCGCAGTAATTCATAGCATCAAAATATATAATTCCTGTTTAATCAAGAAATGATGTTTAAATTTTTATCCACTACCATGAACTTTTCATCCATTATATAGTCAACGATTAAAAGTTATATATACTGCAAACATCTAAGCATCATTTTTAAACTGGTATTATATCAACTAAAATCACAAGTTGCAAAGCAAATAAATTCCCAAAAAACCGTCTCAAAAATAATGTTCTTCAAATATTACCTGGATATAATACAGTATAAAATATGTCATCATCTTAATAAAGTTTTTCAATTTTAAGTACTAAGCATTATAAATAAAATATTATGCATATATATATTCTCCTTTTCAATGCAATTAAATATACTAATTTAAAACTAAAAATTTACAACATATACAATAAATAACTTTTAATTATAATTTAGCTATATTTTAAAAAGATTTCATATTATTTTATTTCATAAACGTAAATGCACCCACACACGCACAGCAATTAAATTATAAAATAGAATTAACTTTCTTATTTACCTACTGTAAATTATGTATTATTTTTCATTTTTTTCCCAGGATTGATGTCTAGTAGATAAATCCCTAGTGTTATTTAATATTTTCATAGTAATGTAAAGAAGATAGATTATCATCACTATTTTGATATTCCCAGTCTGATAAAATTCACATAGAAATTGATTAATCATCAGAAAACAATGAATTTTGGTTAAACAAGTAAAATTTCAATATATATGATTATTTTAAACTTATAGAATTTTACTTGCTGTCATAACAGTTTTATATAACACATACACTAGAAATATATACAATAAACCAGCCTTTGAATTATCCGTAAAGCAACGACCTCATTATTAGCCTTTCAAAAAAAAAAAAAAAAAACAGTAAAGATAAAATTATTAGTTAGATAGCAAGCTAGAAGAGATGCTCTACATTTTTCTTTTTTATAACTTCTTAGTAAAAGGAGCTAGACACCTACTAATGTTAATAATGGAAATGTTTATTTTATGCACTTTATACAATGCTGTACTTCATTTTTCACACTTAAAAGATAGCTGTCATATTTGACTGTTCAACAGACTTTTTCAAAGTTCTTTCAATAAAAAGAACATTAAATATTTGCTTAAGCTAGACACTCATTTCATCATTGTCACTTTCACCTATTATTGATCCACTGCAGATTGAAGATCCCTATAAGTATAATTCATTTTCTCTGTTATGAAGCCTCACTTTTACAAAAAAAAGCATTGATAAATTTTCTTACTTCATCCCCACATCTCACAGGTGATTTACAGTATCTTGAAATTAATATTAAGACTTCAACTGTGCAGCTGCTATAATTTCATTTAGAAATATATTCAGCTCAGATCCTTCTCAATTTCTTAATTATTTTAATGATATCAGTGATATCTGTTGGTTTTCTCACACATGTATTTCAATTTTTAATCTTTTCTATTACTCCTAACATATATCTCTTCATGGTTTAGAGGGTGATCTCAAGTTTCTGTATTATTCTTTGGTTTAGTGTTCCGGTATAAGATTCTTAGGTAAGAACGGACAAACATGTCTATTAAAAACCCACTTTAAAATATATCGGTATATTTTCTTTCAATGTTATTTCTAACTGTTCATGTAAGTTTAATTTATTGATTAATTATATATATTATATTACCATCAGAATTGTTAATCTGACCAGGGTATATGTAATTGTTAACTTTTTTTAACTTATCATTATCCATATTTATTTTCTTTTTCTGGGAAAAATCCATTGAAAATTACTTAGTCCTTTTAGCATTTATCTTACTTTTATCCGATAACTATTACAATATTTTCTGATTAGTTTAAAAATAACTACATCATCTACACAATTTAAATGACTTAAATAATCTCTAAGTATTTTTGTTCCCATAATTTTCACTTTTAATCCATAAAATACTTCATGTAATATTCTTGGTAAAAAGTTTTGGAGATATGGGATGACCCTATCATACATCCTTTTCAATGTTAAACTTCTTACTATCACTATGTAGCATAATTATTGTTGTTGCATTTGGATAAATATTTATTAGAATATGACAATTTCCTAAGTTTATATCTTGCTGATCCAAAACTTTAATCACTGTAAAATTGTGTGTATAATTAAATGATATTTCATAATCTAGAAATCCAAAGCATAATGGTTGCTTATTGTCATTGGATGCTTCTATAACTTTTTTCAATAAATTAATTTCAGCTTATTTTTTTGGTTCGTTAAAATTCAAAGTTTACTGTAAATGATTAATAATTATCTTAGTAGAGATTTTATAAAGGTTTTTAATTTCTAATATTCACTTTATCACCTTTCTTAAATATCAATATTACTAATGCATCTGATAATATTTATTGTGATGATTTTACAAACAATTTTTCTACTTCTTTGCCTCGTTTTTTTAAAAGATTGATGATTGCTCCAATTATTTTCTAGAATTTTTCTTCATAGATTTAAATGCAGATCACACTTTTTTCATTTAAAATATTGGGCAATTTAGAAGATATAATAACTGTAAAAGATATTTTTGTTCTCTATT
This sequence comes from Epiperipatus broadwayi, assembly GCA_028023455.1. NCBI lineage: Eukaryota > Metazoa > Onychophora > Udeonychophora > Euonychophora > Peripatidae > Epiperipatus > Epiperipatus broadwayi. The sequence continues at coordinate 27,745 of JAQFVV010014266.1, forward strand.
ACTGTATAGTTTTTGATAGAATTCCTCCATAAATTTTATAATGCCATCTCTCTTTTTTAACAATACTTACACATTTTCTTCTTATTGCATATATAACTTTTCTTCCAACACCAAAATGTTCTTTTACACTTTTGATATTTATTTTCTTCTATATTCATCCTTGCCATTTTATTATTATATTTTTATACGCGTATTAACTTTTTATAGCATTTTATAAAACTTTAGATATTTAATTCTTCTCTATGAATCATTTTTAAATATTTTTATATCTCTTCTTTTTTTTACACATTTTCTTGTTTCACTAGAATATTTACTGGTAAATAACTGCTTTCATTCCAGTTATTTTTGTTATAGTCATTAATAGTGTATCACTTGTCTTTATATTGATTTCATTCAAATATGAACCACTTTCAACTTCTATTAATATTTTAAAAGAATTTGCAAATTCTAATTTAAACTCATTGGAGTATTTCTGAGGGTTAAGAATATTAACTATTAATACAATTAACTGTTAGTATTGTTTTTTTAATAATTTTTGTCATTCTAGTTTTACATTAATACTTATATTATATCTCCAGAATCAATGATCATTTCCTGTGTTAACACTTATCATACATCTCTTGAATCAATGATGACTTCCTATGTTAAATCTATTAAGAACACTACAATCTTAAAATATTAAAAATACAATCCACTTCTGCTGTATTTTAAATTTTTTTTAAGTTCTCAAAGTCTAACATTAATCCTTTCTGATTTATGCAATCTACAGTTATAAATACTTAAATAAAATATCACTTATATCCTAAGGTGTTAAGCTTTATTCTGACTAATTCAATGAATACACCATTATTAATGAAAAAAAAATTTCATTAAAGAATTAATCACATCCATAGTTAAATACACTTTAATAAATCAAAAAAAAAAAAAAATTAAAACAAAAAATTAAATACTGAGGCACATATGTAATAATACATAAAGAAAAACTAATTGACCTACCACAATCTAGGCTTTAATTTACTAATAAACAGATAAATCAAAGATTTAAATTTTTGTATTTGTAACCAAAATATTTAGCTTTTTTAATTAAAATCAACATCAAGGCTATTCTTAGGCAAAAAAGGGAGATTTTTTGTAAGTATAGGCTCAATATGCTCTCTATGTCACAAAGAAGAACAAACTATAGAACACTTCCTTAATATTTGTACAGCATTACAAATATATCAAAATGTAATAATTCCATTTACTAGATCACAAATCCAATTTTTCACTTATTTAATAAACAGTATGAGGGCTTTTTTCTAACATACTAATAACTAGATTTATACTTTTTACTTCATGTTTTTCTAAGGTATTATTTTTGTTTTAATCCATGACTTCTATCACTTTTTCATAACAAAAACTAGTTAAAAAACATAGATCAAGACCTCACTCTGCCTAATATCTTTTTAGCTACATGGAGAGTAGTCAAGCTATAAACACTAATTCAATGGTTAGGTTTTAAACAAACCTCTTTATATAATATATTAACTAATGTAAAATGTTATTTCTGTAAATTCATTTGAATACTCAACTGTTTGGTTGTACTATATGTTTATTAAATCTTTACTTTACATCATAATTTTTTTTCAGTGCATGAAAACACATAAAGTCTTGATTTCTGCATAGCACATTTAAAATGCATCATGAAATATAATATACCCTCTTATTTACTATAGAATATGCTTCAATAGTAAAATGCCATTAAATTGCAACTAGAGACAACAACAAGAAAATATTTAGAATTCTCTATCCACCATCTTCTATTTGACTGGTGTCTTTATAGACTCCTGGGAATAAGAACTATAATTTAATTTTTTATATCATGATTTGCAAATATCTATTTTAAAAAGTTTATTCTCACACATTCATTCTGATATCAAGAAAACTCAGCTGATACTTTATTTAAGACCTATTATATAACTTAGCAGAAAAATCATAATATTTCTTGATTTTAAACTCAGAGGTAACAATTACAATGTCAAGAATGCATGCAATAAACATTAAGAATTTGCCCACCACATTCAATTTTTTTAACAGCTCAAAAAGAATCCAATGTCTTTTTTGGTTAATAACAAATTCCTTTTCAGCCACGCATTTACTAAATAATAATTAGATAGCTAACTGAATTGAATATAGATTGGCTACTTGAAAAAGCTTTCAAACGTTTATCTTTACAGATTTAAATCCCAGATTTTATAAGATTAGATATACGTACAGTTTGGTGAGATTGTAATTACAATATGTTACAGTCATTGCAATTACATGGGCATAGAGCTACACATGAATGCTGTTAATAGATATCAAGCATGTTAATTTTTTAACAGTAAGGCAAGTTCACCAAACAAACTAATGTGATATAATTGATTACTATTAGTAATCCCATTGCATTAGCTACTTTTTAAATATAACTAACTTAATTTTTATAATTAAAAATTTAAAAGTTCGGATAATGAATTAACTGTAACTTTGAATCCTAAGTTCTCATTGACAAATACAACAGCCAAAAATCAGACTGGTGATTAAGATTAGATTGAATTACTAAGTAATAACTAAATTAGGTAAGTTTACAATAAATAATGATATTGTAGTAAAGAGAAGAAAAATTTCTCTTATTTTAAATACAAAACTGAAAGAATCAAGTTATGTTATAATAATTTACAATCCATAATTGATGTTCATAAATAATTTTGCACTGGTTAGTTTAATATAATGTTATCAGCAGTGGACACAAAAAAATAATGTTTCTTTTATTAATACTTAGCTTACAAAAATAAAATAAAAAAATATCAATTTGCTCAACTGAATGGAAATTTTATGTTAAGAAATCTATCTTTTTAAAATAAGAGCAAAATATTCAAATAATTATTCAGCACTGCAAGTTTCCTTTTATATTTATATGTGGAGACATATAACTTTTTATATAAACAGGCAAAACTCTCCATACAGTAGTGCCACTCAGTGCAAGCCAGATTAATCAGTGGATGCCAGAAGGCTTACTCTGTCTTGTACTGAGTGGTACTTTGCCTGTTTTAATAACAGTTATGAGCAAGCATAAGAAGTGTGATCATGTGATGTTTAGTAGTTTAATTTTTCATTTTTCATATAATAAATCTTTTTATATTTATTTATTTTAATCAACACACTGTTTATACTTGAAACTTTTATTTCTAAGTAACATCTCTAAGTGTAAATGTTCCTTCCTTTTTTTAGATTTAAATTAATATTATTGTGACCTGATTTATGGTTATCACATTATACATAAATATTATCATCATATATTGTTTAATTCATGTTATTGGAATCTGGTTTACATGAACCTTGGAAATTTTTAGAAGTCATGAGGTAGAGTTAATTTTTTTTATTAAAGTAGACAATCTGTAGCCAACTTAGATAATAATCCAATGTAGACCACAAAATAAATTTCTGAAATAAGCATTGATGCACTGAGTGTCAATATGAATTTAATTCTATTAGGATACAGTTGTCAATATTGACAAAGGAAATATCATAATTGCAAGAAAAATTAAATTCATAATTTACTTTTCTTTTTATATTTCAGTTGTAGCATATTATAATAATGTTTGTTCATTATAATTCATAATAGCAACACCTACATGACTGACTCAAATTGATTTGGACTTAATTTTGATCTCAGCTAAGAATAATTATACATTATTTACTAAATAATTTTGAGTAACTGTTCAGATTTACAAAAATCTGATTTCCTGAAGAAATCTATCATTTTAATTGATAAATCCTTAACTGTTAAAATGAATTTCTAAATTTCAGTTATGAATATGGAACACTAGTATCAATGCTACAATTTTGCAGAATATATTTAGCTAAAAAAATATTTAAAAATAACAATAATAAAGCATATATGTTTTCTAAGCTAGAAACTGTATTTAATTTCTTTTTCAACCCAGGACTCAATGAGATTAGTATCCATCAGAGTAACACTTTCTCTGCCAAAGCTGCATTATATTATAATTCTATTTATGCACTTATATGAAAGACCCAGACTAATCTTGGACATTAACTCTCTAATCCACAATATGTACACACCTGTTTTTCAATCATATAACTGAATGGTTTAACTTACTTATTACAGGGCAACTTTCTGAACAAAAATTTCTAAATCTTTGTCTATTACCACATATATTATCTAAAATATTTCCAAGTTTTACCTGAGCTGAATTTGAACCTTAAGCTATGAAAATAGATGACTGCACTAATATCTACATCACAAAGCTCTTCATTTAAATGTTATAAAATAAACTATATTATTTTTTAACTCTTCTTTAAAAACTTTAAAATTTGCAATCAATTGTCAAAACAAGAAACATTTTGTTTATAATGTCAAAATGAAAGGATAAATTTTAAATCAATATATAAAAAAAGAGAGAAACGAATTTATTCACTTAGAAATCTGAATCTCAGTACATCAAAATTGTTTTTAGTCTATGATATCACAGGTGATAGATTGTTAGAATTATTTATTTTTTCCCATAATATAATGTAATAGAGATAAAATATTTTTTTCTCTTTTCCAGTTTAATAAATTTATATGAGAGTTGATGAAGTGTAAAATAAAAATCGTAAAAGAACAACAAATTTTTGTAACTTACAAATATTTTAAAGAAGTTATTATAAAATTATATAAGATATTCAAAGTTTTTTGTTTTTTTTGTAAAGTTTGAAAATATTTATAAATAATAATCTGGGTGAATGAAATTATTTTAGATAGTTGCAAGTTTATAATCAAACCTGGTTCTTCTTTTTTTAATAAAATAGTTAACCCATATACAACCCAGTCAGTCATTCCATTTCTAATCACTAAATGGATATCTAATATAAGACCTTAAACTCATAATTTATTTTTAGTTTTAAATGGGCATTTAGTTATTCATAGCTTTAAATTAATCAGGTTTGTCAGACTTATTTCATTATAATATAATCCAGTTTTCATTACTTATTTAAGTAGTGATCCTACAATTCATGTTAATGTTTTTTTTTCAAATGACTAACATAATTGATAATCATACAAGTAGTTAAGTATGATCATCACATAAATTCTTCTTTCAATAATAAAAGTTTAAATTTTTGCATAAAAGTAATAAATAATTATATGTATTTTTAACATGATTTGAATTTTCAAATTTGATTTTTGTGATTAAATGTTTTACAAGAAAAGGTTATTGATCATCTTCATTCAATCACATAAATATATTGAAAATTTTGTCTCCTATCTCAAAATCTGCTAATTCAATAATTTATGGTTTCAAAAACAAAGTTAAATTTAAAAAAAAAAATTTCATAAATTTCATACAAATTTCAAATGCACCCACAGTAGCAGATAATTCCTTATTTTGCATTCTACTGACATAGTTCCAATATCATTGCCAAAGTTTACACAAAGTAGTGCATTATTGTTGTGGATTTAAAAAAATAATATTTTGTTTTAAAATTTAGAAATTTATGATCAAATAATTCTGCTACAATTTTTTAAAATAAATTATGAAATCTTTTCTTTATGTCATAAAATGCAAATACATGTTTAAGATTTGAATGAGAAAAAAATGATGCTATAAAATAAAGCATCAGTTTGCAAAACTTAGTAAAAAGTCACTAGGATATTTTTATCAGTATCATACTAGGCAACTAAATGAAACAACATACATTCATCATGAGCCATTTACAGTATTTTTTTAAACTTATAAACAATAGGGTTTGATTAAAAAAAAATGACAATTTCTGCATTACAGGTTCTTTCTTTATCAGGAGTCTTAAAAACAATCAGAAATTTATAAAAATAGGAGTATTAATAAATATTTAGTGAAGACTGACAAAATTAAATTTTTGGGGTGAAAGATATAAAAAAAAAAGTGTTCTGAAATACAGAACTCATTGTATCAAAAAATATTGAGTTTAGATAACTACTTTAGCAAAGGATTCATGTAAAAATGTGATGTCAGGCCAATTATTGCAAGTAAGGGAATGTTTATATAGTGAGAATCAACATAAAAATAAAATTAATGTTCATGCCTTTTTCAAAATTTTGCAAATTTAATACTATTATTACTATGCAATTTGCAGACTTTTTTTTTTTTTTTTAAAAAAAATCTATTTCACAACTTAAGTATTTTTGTCTAGGCAAGATGCATAAAATTCATAAACTTAACATATTATGTGAATTCTATTTCATCACTTTATCATATTTTTTATCAATTTTTATCAACAAATATCATAAGTTTTACTTTTAGATTAGAGAACAATCAAGTGAATATATTCATATAAATACACATTTACATTTAAATACAGAATTTATAGTTTCTTTTACATTTATTACTACATTATATTTGTATAACAACAGCATTATTATATATTTTAAGACTTGGCATCAAATAATGTAGATATAATGGTATATGCATTAAAATGAAATATGTATATGAGCTTTGAATTCTTTATCACTATTTTACATTTTAAAGTTTAAAATGTATATTATTGAATATTTTTAACTAATTAAATAAACTTATTCTAATAGTATCAGCAAAAATGTCTTTTTTAAAAAAAAATTCTGATGATTGCAATGTACACCTTATGCATGCTTTAAAAATATTATTTTTTTATACTATAATAATAGTAATAATAGTAAATCAAACCACTAAACATCACATGATCTCAGTGCAGTGTTCTCAGATGCAAGGCTCCTCACTGATAAATGCCAGAATCTGGAAACTAGTCTGGGAATATGGGATGAGTAGAAATTAGATAGGGATTTTATGTGCAAACCTTCTTGCATTCATTGATTATTCTGGCTTGCATTGAGTGGCACTACAGTGTGGAGATCTTCTCTGTAAATAGTAAATTATGAGTAAACTATTTACTTGAAAACTCATTCAAATTTCTATATGATTGGGAAAATATGAAAAGTGAGTAAAAATAATTTTGTTATGCTAAAGTTTCTGCATTAAGATTTTATATATTTTTCACAAAAGAAAATTAAGTATTATGAAAGAAAAAAACAAACTATAAGCTCAATATCTGATATCGTAAATAATAAATGGTTTTTAACTTCAGTATTAGATTTTTTTAACTTTATTATTATCCATCATTTTAAACATAAGAATAAAATTAAAATGGAATTTAATAATTTACTAAAATTAATGGAATAAAAATGTTTAAGTGTTTACAAAATGGATTAAATAAAATGTCAAGGAAACAATAGATTGCTCATTAGTATTTTATTATATTCATATTATTATTAGAAATCAAAATATTTAATTTTTGTTTAGATGGTTTTGTAGGATTTTATGCTTTCTCTCTCAATAGATCATATTGTTGAAAGCAAGAACAGTAATTGTTAATTTAAAAATTTATTATTCTTTTTTTTATTAACAAATATCGAAATTATTATTATTTTGAAAATCAAAAAGAGAGATTACTATAAAATTATTTGAGATATTGTGAAATTTGAGAATATATAAAATGAATAAATTAATACTCAATATTAAATAAGCGTAAAATAAGATAGCTGAAAAAACATCCTATAATATATTAAAAAATAAAATAGGTGGAACAATACCTAATGTATAATATAAAAGAAAGAAATGAAATTGTAAAAAGAGATAAAATTTGAATACTCTATATTAAATTAAATAATGTAATGAAAAGCTATTTATGTTTGTCATTAGCTTTATTGTGAATCTTTCTGGAAATCTGTAACTTCTTATGTGCTTTGTTAGCATGTATATTTTAAAATGCGAAATCTTAATTATAAATGTATATATTTAATTAAAGATGATTGAATAAAAATGATTACTAGTTATTGTTTACTTAATATATTTTATAATAAGAATTATATTAAGTAGATTATTATTTTATTAATGAGTAAAAATTAATGTTAGAATATATTTTGTTTACTTAGAAATGATAAAAAATACAATATTTAAAAAGTAATCTTGTAAATTAATTCTAAAACAAATTCTGTTTTGAAGCACTGATATTTATGAATCACGTCAATGTTTAATATTGGTTAATATGTTTACAATTTAATCTTTTATTGTTTTTTTAAATTATTAAATCTAAGTATGGCCTTATATACAAGTCAAAAATTATTCAGGTTTAATAAGTAAAAAAAAAAAAATGTGTTTTTAAAAGCTTTTTTTTTTCACCCTGCTATAAGCTTGAATAATCAATGACACCCGATATACCCAGAGTAATTTTTGGCTATTACCTTTATTGGTGAAGACACTTGGTTTAAACCTGAATCTAATATACATATATAATAATTAATAAAACAAGTCACAAATTGTGCAACTTGCCTTTAAGCTTGTGCTAAAATGTTCACTAGATGGAGCTTACCACTAGCTCCAAGCAAGCTTTAATTATAAGTGCCAATAGATAAAGAATTCAAAATATCACACTATCCTCATCTCCAGACCAATTAGTTTCGAGCTTAATGGCTCACCTCAGTGAAGAGTTAGGATTTCAGAAACTAGATCTAAAATCTCAACTCAGAGCATTACATTACTATCAGTTTGAAAACTCAAATTTTTCAGAAACGTAAATTTCTTCAAATTCAGCTTTACAAAGCAGATAACTATATGAGTCTGAACTCAGTTCAGTTTCACCATATATTAATAGCTAAATCAATATTACATCACAAAAGACATCAAGTGTACACTTATAATAATTAATAAAACAATTCACAAATTGTCTGGAGCTAGTGGTAAACTCCATCTAGTGAACATTTTTAGCACAAGTTTAAAGCAAGTTGCACAATTTGTGACTTGTTTTATTAATTATTATAAGTGCACCCTTGAAGGCTTTTGTGATGTAATATTGCTTTAGCAATTAATATATGGGGAAACTTGAACTGAGTCTTTGACCCATATCAGTTATCTGGTTTGTAAAGCTGAATTTGAAGAAATTTACGTTTCTGGAAAATTTGAGTTTTCATACTGATAGTAATGTAATGCTCTGAGTTGGAGTTTTAGATCTAGTTTCTGAAATCCTAACTCTTCACTGAGGTGAGCCATTGCTTCGTGAAACCAATTGGTCTGGAGATGAGGATAATGTATGATAGAGATCTTGAATTCTTTCTCTAATGGCACTTATAATTAAAGCTTGTTTGGAGTAAGTGGTGGGGCTCCAGCTACTGAATATATATATATATATATATATATATATATATATATATATATATATATATATATATATATATATATATATATATATATATATATATATATATATATATATATAATATTTTATCTAAATATTCTGAAATTTAAAAAAGTCCTAAGATTTTTTAGCCTAAGCCAACTTTCTTGCATTGTTATATAAATCTGATATCAGATCTATTTCTATATAATTTAGTGGTGCTAATTCTCTGTGAACAGTAGGCCCCTATAATTATTGGTCAAAAAGAAAATAATACAAATTTACAATTATTATTTAAACAAACAACATACCATTTCACTGGATCTATAAAAAAAATAAATTAACAAAAAATTTCAAACAAAATCTCATATTTCCATAGTCTGTCTAAAATTTATATGGACTATATTTTATCAACATTTATGGGTAGTTCTAAACCTTTGCCACATCAAAATTTGTCAAGAAATATTTTTAACATTTTTAGTTCTTTGGCATGGAATAAAATGTCTTTTGTCATAAATCCTAAGCATTTTCAGAGTTAATAAAGGACATGAAAATAATATTTTAGTAAGCATTGATGTGGCAACTTTAATTATAATTATACTCAGTGATGACACATTGTCTATTGTCAGAAAAAAATTAAATTAGGATAATAAATTACAAACTACAATTCTTCCTACTGTTATTATGCTGGATTTCTTAACATTCTACATAACAGAAAATATACTTTTAATACAACACATAATTCTTCCAATAACATCAAATTAAAGGTAAGGGTTCACCACTGCCACTCATTATATGTAATATTTACAGAGAAGAGTTTAAAAATCATAGCTATAAATATTACGCTATCATCACAACTAGTTTGGATTTACTGTATTGATGATACACTTGTAGTAGTTATGTGCCAGTTCATTATTACAAACATTATGAACATACATTGACAATTATTTTCTTTCATTTAAATTCATAATAGAATTAGAAAAAGAACAATAATTATCATTTTATGATTTTTTTTGTGATATTAAATAGTGAATAATATTTTTGTAGCATAATTTTTACTATACCACTCCCATGCAAGTTAGGGACTGGTTTCTATCCACTTTTAATACCTTGTGAAGGGATATAATCATAAACATATGTTCAAAGACATCTGAAAAAGATCCCCAAGATGCACATTTCAGGCTGAAACAGCACTCATCAGTCATCCCAGACCACAATCTCTTACACATATCTCTATAATTCTTTAATATATATTGAAACAGTGAGATTCGTATTCGAATCTCAAGTTTCACCTTTTTCTGTCGTCTCTCACTGACCGGTCTATCCCACCCAAATTTAAACTTTTTGGTATCGAATTGTGTGTGTAACAATATTAAAAATGTATAAATATATGTAGAATTCAACATAAACACGCACACATTTCGATCTCAAATTAAGCGCAATAAATACGGATAAAATAATAATTTGGATTCCTTCTAGTTAAATAAATTTTGTGTAATCATAATCATTTATTTTGAATTTTATAAAGTTCGTATTTGTTGTTTAGTTTAAATTTCGTTAAATAATAATTCTAACAAAATCTGATGCATTAATTAATTAAAGTTAAAATAATTTTATTCCCTTTTGTCTTTGAAAATTTAAAAGCATCGGTCAGTGATAGATAATAAATTAATTATAGCAAAATTCCTAAAAAAAAAATGTAATTAACGAATGTAAAGAAAAACAAACAATAGCACAGCAAATTTCTTTCTAATTAAAACCAGCAGAGCATTGATTATCCTGAGGGCAAGATAAATAAAACCTAAAAATTCCTCAACAGAAAAATTAAAAGATTAAGATAAGAAAAGGGAGGCTATCTTAGACTTGCTGAGCTACACTTGAATTTTAGCTTTGCTCTCGAGCAGTCTAAAATATCTTAAATAAATTAATACTGCAAGGTATGACCAGTACGTAAATTATTCTCCATCGGAAGATGGCCCACCATATGCTGAGCTTCACCTTGCCCATCGTAAAAACACCAAGATGATCTGCTGCCTGAAATAAACAAGAAAGCCGCTGCTGTTAAAAATCAATAAAACAATATGCCCAGGACAAGAAAGAAAACTTCTAACTATGAACAATCTGCTATTAAACCAATGGACGAAAACATCTTATAAAACAGGTACCTGTGTTTGTGTATTCCAAATTATAGAGTACTCTAGTAATAATAAGCTATAGCTCATCTCCTATTATTTGTATAACTTCTAAATGTTAAAATTAGAATTTGTGAAACTAAAATTTAAGAATTCATGTAATCTGTAAACTTCTCGCATAATCTAGCTTACCCTCCCTCTACCACTTCTTAGGTGTGTATTTCTTAAATCTACATTTTATTTATAATTATCATTGAAATATTACCTTCTCATAATTGTCTTAGTTTTAAAGCTAAATCCATAATCGCTCGAACAGTGAATGCGTGTCGAATTGTCATTAATATTGCTTTTATAGATAACTTAAATTTCATATAAATCGACACGCATTCAAAGAATCAGTTATCGGAATGCAGGGTCGACTACTCCGTAATAGCTGGCATACTAGCTATAATAATTCCCTTTTTAGATATTTTTATTATTATTAAATGTTAATGAATAATTATGTAAATTTCATTTCTTTGAGAGTCACCAATTTTCTTTCAAAGTTGATAATGTTGGGCCGAGTTTGAAATCTAGTTAAATACTACCACAAACTTTTACATATTATACATGTGTTACGTTTTGCAGCCCCGATGGCTCATTCCACGCCGTGAATTCTCCGGATTCTCCAGGGTTGAATTAACCCCAGTCGTCCTACACAAGCGGACATGATAAATGTTCCCATAGGGCTTGACGACCGTCACGCAGCCAGCTGGCAAATTGCGACACGGACCGCTTGTCCCTGGTTATGCTCATGTGACACCTTTTCGGGTCAAGGCAGAGACCAACCCGTAACCCTTATCACTTATTCACGGTATTGCAGTTTCAGCGCTGCCATTTTACATCGCCCTTCTAAGGCATACCACGTGTTCTTTTATTTAGTTTATTATTCTCTCTATCACTCCACCTCGGCATTGTCTTCGTCATATACTCTCAAATAAATGTTTGCCCTTAGTCGTAAAATAAATATTTTTATTAAATAAATGTATGTCCACCCATTCCATTTACTCTTGCAGTGCAAAGTATAAATTCCTTACAGCGCACGTAGAAATACTCACTTCTAGAACCCTAGGTAGCTAGATTATGCCTTCATATAAATAAATGCTCCTTATAAATAAATGTATTTTTACATATATAATAGTATCAATTAGCTGTTGAGACTTTGAGTTTAAAATCTGATTAATAACCCTTACTAATGTTTTCTGTTATTAAATATGTCAATAAATAATTTTAACTATACGTCTGTAGTTAAGTTTTCATTTATTTGATGCCCCATTTATATATTTCCTCGATTATATGTTTTAATTAATATTCGTTTGATTGTTTGGCCAACTGGGAAACAAAACCCATGAATCTCGTGCATCTCCCTGACCACGTGCCTAATGGGTGATTGTTTACTTATGTGCATCAAAGGCGTTATTAGTAGATGTATTGTGGAACCGATAAACTATATTCAAACTCAAGTATTTCAAGTGGCGTCGCCCACTCCATGGTGCTGCTGTCTGTAGTGAGTGGTGCTAAGTCTCTACCAATATGTTAACCGAGATACACTATTTGACTGTTACAATATATATATATTACATGTCTTTGCTCATATATATATGAGCAGTATACATATATATATATATATATTGTAACAGTCAAAACACCTGGGTATCTCGTTAACATATTGCAGAATTCGACCACCACACAGAATAGCAGCACCATCGAGTAGCTTTAGCCACCAGTAATACTGAGTTGAACATAGTTTATCGGTTCCACAATACAATCTACGGAATAATGCCTCTGATGCGACATAAGTAAACACTTCTTTAGGCACGGTGGTCAGGGAGATGTACGAGATTCATGGGTTTTGTTTCCGAGTTGGCCAACAATCAAACGAATATTAATTAACACATATAATCGAGGAAATGTATATAATGGGCATCGAACAAATGAAAACTTAACTACAGACGTATATTTAAAATTATTTATTGACATATTTAATAACAGAAAACATTAGTAAGGGTATTGATCAGATTTTAAATTCAAAGTCTCAACAGCTAATTGGTAATATTATATATGTAAAAATACATTTATTTATTAGGAGCATTTATTTATATGAAGGCATAATCCAGCTACCTAGGGGTTCTCGAAGTGAGTATTTCTAATGTGTGCTGTAAGGAATTTATACTTTGCACTGCAAGAGTCATCAGTAACTTGTGGACATACATTTATTTAATAAGAAAATATTTATTTACGACAAAGGCAAACATTCATTTGAGAGTATCTGACGAAGATAACTAAGCCGAGGTAGAGTGATAGAGAGAATAATAAACTAAATAAAAGAACACGTGTGTTTGCTTAGAAGGGAGATGTAAAATGGCAGAGCTGAAACTGCACGTTCTGTGAATAAGTGACCAAGGGTTAAAGGTTATCAGTGCCGCAGACCCGAAGAGGTTAGGGTGTCACATGAGTATAACCAGGAGACAAGCAGTCCGTGTACTGAACTTTCCAGCTAGTAGCGTGACGGCTCGTCTAACTCTATACGGGAACATTTATCATGACCGCTTGTGTATGATGACTGGGGTTAATTGAGTACCCTGGAAGGAAATCGCGAAGAATTCACGGTAAATGAGCCATCGGGGTTATCAAAACGTAACACATGTATAATGTGTAAAAGTTTATGTGTAATATTTAACTAGATTTCAGAACCGGCTCAACATTATCACCTTTGACTGAAAGAAAATTGGTGACTCTTCAAGAAATGAAATTTACATAATTATTCATTAACGACTAAATAATATAAAAATGTCTAAAAAGGGAATTATTATAGCTAGTATGCCAGCTATTATTGAGTAGTAGTACCCTGTTACAATAACTGATTGCTCGAATGCGTGTTCATTTATATGAAATTTAAAGTTATCTATAAAAACGGCAATATTAATGACAGTCATTCGACACGCATTCACTGTCTCAAGCGATTATGGATTTAGCTTAAAACAAGACAATTATGTGAAGGTAATATTTCAATGATACTTATAAATGGGAAATGAACGATTTAAGAAATACACACCTAAGAAGTGATAGAGGGAGGGTAAGCTAGATTATCTGTGAGAAATTTACAGACCACATGAATTCTTAAATTCTAGTTTCTCAGAATTTACAATTTTTAACATTTGGAATTTCTACAAATAATAGGAGATGAGTTTATAGTTTATGTATTACTAGTGTACTTATAATTTAGATTGCACATACTTAGAGGTACCTGTTTTATAGGATGTTTTTGTCCATTGGTTTAATAGCAGATTGTTCAGAGTTAGAAGTTTTCTTTCTTGTTCTGGGCATGTTGTTTTATTGATTTTTAACAGTAGCGGCTTTTTCTTTGTTTATTTCAGGCAGCAGATCATCTTGGTGTTTTTATGATGGGCAAGGTGAAGCTCAGCATATGGTGGGCCATCTTCCGGTGGAGAATAATTTCGGTGCTTACTCGGTCATACCTTGCAGTATTAATTTATTTAAGATATTTTAAACGCTCCAATCGAGAGCAAAGCTAAAATTCAAGTCCAAGTCTCCAGCAAGTCTAAGATGGCCTCCTTTTCTTATCTTGATCTTTTAATTTTTCTGTTGAGATATTTTTAGGTTTTATTTATCTTGCCCTCAGGATAATCAATGCTCTGCTGGTTTTAATTAGAAAGAAATTTGCTGTGCTATTGTTTGTTTTTCTTTACATTCGGAAGAGCACACTTCTTTTTAGGAATTTTGCTATAATTAATTTATTATCTATCACTGACCGATGCTTTTAAATTTTCAAAGACAAAGGGGAATAAAATTATTTTAACTTTAATTAATTAATGCATCAGATTTTGTTAGAATTATTATTTAACGAAATTTAAACTAAACAACAAATACGAACTTTATAAAATTCAAAATAAATGATTATGATTACACAAAATTTATTTAACTAGAAGGAATCTAAATTATATTATTTTATCCGTATTTATTACGCTTTAATTTGAGATCGAAATGTGTGCATGTTTATGTTGAATTCTACATATATTTATACATTTTTAATATTGTTACACACACAATTCGATACCAAAAAGTTTAAATTTGGGTGGGATAGACCGGTCAGTGAGAGACGACAGAAAAAGGTGAAACTTGAGATTCGAATACGAATCTCACTGTTTCAGTATA
>JAQFVV010014267.1:0-43237 GCA_028023455.1 Epiperipatus broadwayi
GATAAGCTCCATCTAGTGATCATAAAATGCAAGCTTAAAGGCAAGTTACAAAATTTATAACTTGTTTTGACTATCATAAAATGAACCTTTGAAGGTTTTTGAAATGCTATATATTGCAGAGGCTTTTACTATATGGTGAAACTGAACTCATTTCAGACCCATATAGCTATTTGATTTGTTATGCTGAGTTTGAAGACATTTATGTGGCTAATAAATTCATGCTTTCAAATTGATAGAAATGTGTTTGATAAATGTTGACTTTAGAGTTGGTATTTTAGGTCTAGTTTCTAGTCTCCTAGCCCTTCACTGACATGAGCCAATAAGCTCAAAACCAGCTGGTCTGGAGATGGGTAACAACAATTGAGATTTTGAATTCTATCTCTTTGGCATTTATGTAAACAAAGCTTGTTTGGAGCTGATTGGTAAGCTCCATATAGTGATCATAAAATGCAAGCTTAAAGGCAAGTTGTGAAATTTATAACTTGTTTTGATTATCATATATATATATATAATTATGTATTAGTTTAAAAACATAATATTAAAATAAAATATACCAAGATTTAAAAAGTTATTGTTAATAAAATGAAGTATATGCCATAATATTTATTATACTCATCCCTCACCAGAAAATATTCATTTGGCATGTATATTATGTAATAACATCACTTGCATTTAAGTACAAGATGAATCATTATTATCAGAAATAAATCTAATATCTTCCTGAATATTGATCACTTAATTCCTTGAATAAAATATATTATTTATAAGAACTAAATAGTATTCTGAGAAATTAAAAATAATGTGAATTCTCATTATTATATGAATTTATTTTGACTTTAGCTTAAATGAATAATATATTTAAACATTTTTTCAGGATCACACAAAACAATTTTAATTTAAATAGTAGTTTATTCAATAAATTACTAATTTTAAGAAAAGTTGTTATTATGAAGTATTTGATGCATTAAGCAATTGTCCATTATTTACAAGTGTATTTTGTATCTTTTGTTATGTAGAACATTGTGGCTGCAATATAATTGAATAGGAATCTTTCTAATATTGAATACTGAACCATGAGTTCCTGGAAAGATTTTATCCTGTTTTCACAGTCAATGTATATTGTAAGTTTTTCTGTAAGAAGAAAAATATCCAAGTTATGAATTATTGAAGCTTATTTTATCAGCTGAATAATGGTACATCTTGATAAATTGAATAGTTTAAGATTAGATCAGGAATTTGTTTATTATTTATAAAATATTATCTTTACTGACTGATCTCATCATTACGTCCCATATACATAGTTGCTAATTTGTGTGATAATAGAATATTAATTTTAAAATAAATGATTTTGATATAAAAGTGAAATCAAATGTACAAATAAATATACACCTCTTATAATTTAGAAATTGATGTTTATCAGATAAAATTAAGGTTGAATCTATTTAACATTTTATTTAAAGGAATTAGAGAATGAACACAAAATTATTTTGATATTTATTAAGTATATGTTTGATTAATAGTAGGATTATTTAATATATAATATCAGATTTTTTTAATTGTATTTGGAATAGCTGAAATTAAACTATCAAATTAAATATGTTTGGCAAAGTAATAATAGGAAAGAGTGAAAGAAAAAATTAGATGAAGGGAGAAGTAATTATATATATTAAATTATAGTTTGACATTCATTTGTTAATTTGATATTGTAATACAATTATTTGCTCTTAAAATTTTAAACTGCCTAAATATGATATTAGAGATAAATGATAACATATTTAAGCATGTATTAAAGTTCAGCCAAAATAAAATCTCTAATCTTACTGTCAATCATTTTAACAATGATTAGTATAGGATAAACATTCAATTTAGAAAAATATAATTGGTGCTATAAATAAAGTAGCTGGATCTTCCATGAAGATTAAGTATATAATATTCTAATTTATATTGGTAATATTATATATACTGAACCCTACCATTTGATGGCACTTTTTTTCACCCAATGCATATCAATATACTGATTCATGGTCCGTGTGTTTGTTTACATAATATTACTGCATTTTTTTTTTCCGGTGGTCCGTTTGGTTTACATAATATTACGGTAAACCAAAGGTTTTTTTTTCGGTTTTTTTCACCTGCAGTTTTTTTTTCCATTTTTAATAAACAAACACTTTGTTTTTAGATGGTGTAGGGGTGTTGGTTTGCTTTTAAATTATTGACTAACGATCCGTTGGTTTCTTTACATAATATTATGGTAAACCAAAGTTTTTATTTTCACCCATTTTTTTTTGTTCATTTTTTAAGAAACAAACACTTTGTTTTTAGATGGTGTAGGGGTATTGGTTTGCTTTTAAATTATCACCTAACGGTTCCGTTTTTTAATACCCGTTTTGTTTTTTGGTTCATTTTTAAAGAAACAAACACTTTGTTTTTAGACGGTGTAGGGGTATTGATTTGCTTTTAAATTGGATGTTTTTATTTGAAAGACTTAAACAATTGGGTACTTTGGAATAAACCAACACTTGCTTTTTAGAGAATAGAGAGGAGAGTTTGTTTTAATTTTGAATTGTCATTTTTTTAAATTGATTATGAGTTTTTTTTCAAAGATTGATTTACACTACAGAAATCTTTATATGATAGTGAAAAGTTCTTCCTCAATTTTTGGCCTTTTTAAAAAAGTCTGAAACAGTTCATTTTTAAAAAACACTTTTTTTAAAGGTGGAGGTGGGAGGAAGGTTTCTTTTGATTTTTAATTATCGACTTCTTTTTTGATTTTCTTTTTGAACATTTATGTTGCTGCACAGTTGTTTATTATTATTATTATTATTATTATTATTATTATTATTATTATTATTATTATTATTATTATTATTATTATTATTATTATTATTATTATTATTATTATTATTATTATTATTATTATTATTATTATTATTATTATTATTTTTTGACCTTTTGAAGAAACTCTTAAACACTTTTTTTGGAATAAAATATTACCTACCTACTTGTTAGAATCATGTGAACAACAAAAACAACAACAACACCAAATAACAGTTTCCCATGAAATAATTTATTGAATCAAAAATAAACGAAACTTTGGACAGCCAAAACAAGTAAAAAAAACTCCATTTTTTGGGACATAAAAAATACAGCAGCCAAAAGTAACACACAAATAAAATAACAGGGAACCAAAAACAAAAAAAAACAGTCACTTTGACAAGATCATCTCATCTAGTATGGCCTGAAAGAGGTCTTGTGCCTGTGGGTGGAAATTCACTCAGTTTCAAGCAATTTTGACAACTTGCAGATGGCATTTTACTGTTCTCGCATGATTCACATAAACGTGCATTTGAGTGGGAAATCAGCAAAAACTCTGCTGAAAAGAATAATCTTTTGAAGTTATGTGCAGTTCAAAAACATAGGGAAGTGTGTGTGATGACATGACATTTTTTAATATGGAATACTAATTCCACTACACTTTCTAAAAAATTTCCGACAATGAATTTTTGGAGACTTTTGCCTCTTTCAAATATGGCCACCATCAAATCAGACTGCAGCAAGAGTTCAATAGTACTCACTTGAGGAATACTGTTACAATGTAATGGGCATAGTATTTCATTACATAATTGCAGAATACATCATCCCAGGCAGCCTGTTACAGCTCAAGCAACACCTATTGTAGCGTCATCCATAAGTTAAGGCCACTAAAATGATATATTGATGTGTGTTGCATGAAAAACAATGCTATCAAGCAGTGGGGTTCAGTGTACATACTATTACCTTTATATTATTATTATTATATATTAATATAGATTTTTAGCTTGATAGAAATTATGTATGCTATGAATGGGAAATAGTGGTGAAGATTTCTAAGGTGATCTATCCTATACTGAGTTTATTGTAAATCTGACAGTTCTCAATTAGAAAATATATGGATATACTTTAAATAATATATATCCTACTATTCAGTTATGACATTTTTAATCCAGAATAAAGGACCAAAAATATAATGGTTACAGTCAGGTAATGATTAGAACTACTTCTTTTCATGCACCTCAATGAATTTATAATAATCTAAACCTACATCATAATAGACTCATGCATTTATAAGACACCGATGAGTCTAAAGATAAGTGTTTTTATTTGGTAAATAAAATTTCAATAAATAAATGATTTATTATCTAGTGAATGTGTAATTTAGAATATGTGAATCAATGCTTGTGAAATAAAGTAATTTGGAGAATAGGCAAATCAAATGATGCTTGGATTAATAATAAAATATAAGTTTATTAAGATAATAATAAAAATTATTTTATCAAGTGTAACTTAAAATAACACATTGTATTATTATAACTGAAACACAGGCTTGTTATATACCTGTGGCTATATATATGTAATATAGGGTATATGAGCACAGACTTTCACACCACCCACCTCTCTCCACTCTATCTAATAACACTGATACACCTAAACACATATATGCTGAAAAGATAAATAATCACCAATATACGTATTTCATGCTAAACCAGCAATCATCAGTTGGTCCAGACTATCATCTTTACACACATATATAGTATAAGTGCTCAGATATATATTAAGATAGACTATCCTCATAGATTAATGGACAGGCTTCAATCCACTCCACACTCCAACTCTTCAACCATCCATTCAATTGAAAATCTGATGATGGAATGCTCAAAGGCCACCCTGAGGCCGAGATTATTGTCACACCCATGTTGACCTAAGGTCATAATCCATTTAATACATATGCAAGGATGGGCAGACATCTCTATAATGTAATAACTGAAACACAGGCTTGTGAAGTGGATTGAAGCCTGTCCATTAATCTATGAGGATAGTCTATCTTAATATATATCTGAGCACTTATACTATATATGTGTGTAAAGATGATAGTCTGGACCAACTGATGATTGCTGGTTTAGCATGAAATACGTATATTGGTGATTATTTATCTTTTCAGCATATATGTGTTTAGGTGTATCAGTGTTATTAGATAGAGTGGAGAGAGGTGGGTGGTGTGAAAGTCTGTGCTCATATACCCTATATTACATTGTATTGTTGTAATCTGTTCATGATAGATTGCATTTGCTAAAATATGATCTTCTTAAAGATTGTTAAACATGTAGGTTTAGAAAAAAGTTAATATACATGATTTTTCACATAATATGGCAAATATATATCATAGTGCAAATAATGCTTTCACCATAATAATTATTTTTATATGTTTAGAATAAACTTTAAATTTTGACTATAATTTTAATTTTGATTTGTTTTCTAAATATTAACATCAATAATCAATTCAAGTCTAACTTACTTAATCTATTAATTAAATCAGTATTGAATAATATAAACTGCATTAATAATTTAAATTTTAAAGAAAGAAACTTGATAGATATCTATCAATGTATTATTATTATTCTTTTGAATATTGATTATAAAATAAAAGTTAGTTTAACAAAGAATTTTAAAAATTATTTGTTTATATTAGCATTTGTTACCAAGGTTAACATTTTAACATTTGGATTGCACTGACATTCTTCTGCTATATATATATATATTTGACATCTCCATGATGATAAACGATGATATAAAATTTCATGATCACTATTGCTATATGATGTCCAACTATTCCTTTTTATTAAACATTATGGTTCATATCAAATCCAAGGGTTTAATGACCATTGTATATATTGTTGTTCTTTTTATTTATTCTTGCAGACATTAATTGAGGAGAGATCGTGCCCTCTCCTTCACAGTAATCTCTACTCAAAGTATATCATAGTTTAATCAAAATACACAGAATATTGAAGAAAAGTAGGTAAAACAAACAAAATCTTTGCGAAGAACAAGAAAGTATATGTGTTCCTTTTGCTGAGTTATTATTCCATTACCTAGCAACAGTAACAATGCATTCTTTAAACTAGCTCGTGAAAATGAATTTTTCTTTCTTTTAACCTTAACAAAGTTTATTTTTATTATTCATATGATAATAAACATATTTCATTATTATTTTCACTTAAATAAATCATTCATTCACTGTGCATTCATTCTAAATTTGAATTTTTTTATTAAACATAAATGATGTATAATTGCTTTATTTATTTGTTTATCTGTAGACTATAGAGAGATAATAAATGATGGATATGCATGTAACAATATATATAATAATCATTGGCAATTACAATTTTTTAATAAATACACAAATAATTAAAGAAAATCTATTATCAGGTTAGAAATTATCTCAGAAACAAATTTTAATTTTCAATACATATATATACGTTCATGCATGCACACAAGAACAGCAAAAGAATCATATGAAAGAAAAAAAATAGAATATAATTACTCAAAGGCATTATTGTAGCTTATCGGATTTGGTCAGGGAATAAGGAGCCAATTTTATATTTGCATATTTAACCAAGCGATACAAACACTATAAACTATAAAAAATTGAACCACACACATACTAAACACACACACACAATACACATAGAAAATTTAATAATGTCTATGAATGTGTCGTATACTTAATAAATTAAACACGTAATATTATCATGTATAAAAAATAATTAATTTATGATAAATAATTTATATGTAAGGAAACGTTAAATAAAAAAATAATTCTTATATGTTTAATTAATATTACATATATATGTGTACGATTGAACACAGAATTTAAAATTTCCTTGTGACATTTAACAATAGAAAAAAATTGAGATGCATATATGATGTGGTTATTATTTTTAAAAATGGAGTAAATTGAATGGTAAAAGTGATAGTGATCTATATTTCTTTTTACTAGGTAAGAGAAATTTAATCGATCATTTATTTTTCATCGACTGACAGCTGGTTTTTAAAATATAATCTTGTGAAAGACTAACGTGAATTTAATCAAGTAATTTAATAAGCATCTAATCATTTCCCAAATATTCTAAAATAAATTTGAATGTAAGTAAATACAAGCTAATGGCTGGCTAAATATAACTTTTTACTTCCTTTTGAATAACAATCCTTTACCATTTCAAATGAAATGTGAGAATACAACAAGAACTTGGCAATGAACAGCATGGTTTTTCAGAATTAAATAATAAAATTAGAATGGCTTCTGAAAATAAATGAATCATTAATCAAACCAAGGATAAATAATACACATTGGGTTGAACTTTCCATGCAAATTACTATACTGCTAAGCTGTTTCTAAATAGTAGTAACTGTTAAATCAAAATTGCAAATGATCTTATTGCTAGAATCAAATATTTATTATTTCACATCAATATTATATCATATGATCACCATCTCTATACTAGCACATAATTTGTTGCATATTTTTTCATTGTCTTGTATGTTAATATTTTATACATTTTGTGTTAAATTGTTTAAACATACATAGATGCATTATATACATATATATTGTAACAGGATAAATATGTGGGCCATGCTGTATCCTGAGTCATAGTCTAATTATTGTTCATCATTTATAACAAAATAAAAATATGAACCAAGGAAGAACAATCTTAATTTATTAATGCCCATGAATTGTAGCATCATTTGTAACAGAATGAAAATATTAAACTAAATTAAAATGAATATCTATCAATGAATAACAATCTAATACTTAAATCAATAAAACAATGATAATAATCTTAGTGATAACTTCCAAAATTTGAATAGCATTTAGAACGGATAGAAAACAAACAAAACATTACTTCAAACTACTCTAAGATATAAGCAATATCTGCAATAGATCAAAGATAAAGCGATAAAAGTAAATATCACTGTCAAATAAATAACAGTATATACCTATAATATAGATACCTTATAACAGAATGAAAATAATGACAAAGAATTACACAGATAAACTTTAATATTTTGTATAAATCAACACACTGTTTATAATAATACAAACTTGTATTAAATGTCAAACATTATTTCTATTTATATTTAAATGAAATGATTCATAGATTGATAAAATAATAATCTTAATATGCTTTACAAGTTTATAATGTCAATGACATCTAACAAAATATATAACTCAATAATTGATTTTTAATAACTAAATAAAATAAAAGTACTGCTAACTCAACTTTTCTATTCCACTAATATCAATACACTCTTATTAACTAAGTCAATTATAATAAGATTAAATAATAACCATACAAAATCAATTAACCCAACATATTTTTCCATTTTCACCAACTTAATATCAACCTATTAAATAACCTTAAGGTTTTCAAAATCCAATCATAACAAGATATAAAATAAATGTTATATTCTCATTTGATACTTATTCCAACTAATTGACAAAGCACATCCAATTACTTTTCAGTTTACTAAAGCTAAGTGGTTAAAACTTTAGACTATAAGCATGTGAAAGATTGTTAGACTTATTATAGTCAAATATTAATATTAAAATTTAATGTTTGAATTAAATTTACAATCCACACTATTGCACTTTTAATATAATGAAAGTAAATCACTCTAATTTGTAACAGAATAAAATATATTACTATTATCAGCTTTATAAGTGAATAATGATAAGATCAATGTGGCTGTATACTAACTCAATATAATATTTAATTTAATCAACAATGATTTACAATAAAGTAGTAAACACCTGATTACAATTACCTTTACTCATTTTCAATAATAATCATATTTGTACTTTTATCATTTCTTCAAACCAATTCATATATAATTTTTATTTTAGTATATCTATTATTTGTTACTAAAATAATTACAATAAACTTCCAATTACTTATTAAATATCTAAGAATGTCAAATCATTTAATTTATTGCAGTATAAAAATCTATATCTAGTCAGAATAAGCATTAAATTCAATAGAAAAAGATATGTAGTTAACTTTCTTATCTATCCTGTGTTTTTTATTTCTGAATTATTTTTACAACTGCTTCTAATGAATTATATGTTATAATGAATCAATGAATATCATCTCATACAAAGATGATTAGCCAATAAATTTGCATTATAAAATTGAATGACAACCAAGCATGTTTATTTGTTTTAAATTAATTCAAAATTTATTAACAAATTGATAAAAATTTAGAATCATATATATATGGCAAATAAACATTTAAAATATATGCATATAATCTGATTATGATTTAAGCAATATGTTTTTAATTGATGTTAACTTCATATTTAAATAAGTGATTCACCCCAATCTCCACTGATTAAACACTAAATACAAACACATATATTTATGTGACACAAAAAATGTTGTTGAACATTAATACTTTCTGAAATATAAGAGTTCAAGATATATCTTATTTTTATACTTCATATAAAAATATAGTTAATCAAACTATAAAATATATACATATAAATGAATCTACTTATTTGTTAATATAAATTTAAAAAACTAAAATAAAATAAATACTTATTACAATATAATTTTTTTGAACTCCTAATATAAATGACATACCTGAGGTTAATTTATAATCAATAAATAAAAAATGAATATTTTAAATTAAAATAATAATTACTAGGCTGCAAGATATAAATTCAAATTTAGAAAGTCATAACTCTCTTACACTTAGATATGTAAATATATCAATATTTAACCTAAAATTATAATATTTCTATCAATAAATACTATAAATTTTAAATGAAAGAAAATATAGCAGTAATAATGATAAATATAAGTAAATGAGCTGAGTAACAGTCTTTAAATATAGAATTTTGAAAATAGTGCCATAGTTTTTTTAAAATCATGATTCAATATTTTATTATTCAGAGAAAGTAGAAATATTAGAAAAGCTATAAGATTCAAAGTACATTTTGTTAATTCCAGTATTTTCCAAATATCCAAATTATCTTTTTATTCAGCATATATTTGATCTATATAAGGTTTTAAGTGTGCAAACACATAATGATGCAATGTAGATATTTTTTTCAATTAGCAAGTAATCAATTCATAAAACATTATTAATGAACAGATGCTAGTTTCATCTATGTCAATGCTATGAAAATTAAACAATTTTTCACCCATGTATAAATAATGCATCAAGCTTATAAAATTATATCAGTAGGTGAACATAATCTTTGTGTATATTTTATGTTATTAGCTTTTAGCTTTATTGAAAAGTAGCTAATATGCATTTTTAAAGTTAAACAACATTCCAGTGGGTTTGAATTGTTAAGAATTAATTTTAAATTATTTTTTGTTTTTATAAATTGTTGCTCCTCACAAATTCTCAACACACCATACCATTATGGATGAATATTGTTGCTCTTCATCCCATCATTTTGTCCATTTAACTATATACTTTTAAAAATAGGTAAAGAGAAAATCATGTAAATAAATTTAAATATGATTCTATTGAAATAAAACAAGAGGAAGCTAGTTTTTTCTCTCTAGTTCTATTTATGACTTCTCTCTTAACATCATGGTAACTATAGCAATACCTTTCATTCACTCTTTATTCAATTCTAACCAGCATTTCATAAATGAAAATCTTATACAACAAAAAAAATGAATATTTTAATATTATTATATATGACAAATATTGATGTTTCATAATACAAATACCATTCTTTTATTTTAATACAAATTAAAATTTATATACATTCTCACTATACTATAATGGAAATATATATATATATATATATATATATATATATATATATATATATATATATATATATATATATATATATATATATATATATATATATTTCAGTATAATATTATAAAAATAAAATAACAAATATATTTGAAACAGTCATTTAGTTGTATTGTTTATAATTTATTATTGTGAATGCAGTAATAAAAATACATATAATAACAAAAGAAATAATATTATCCAAACCACATGCATTATAATTCATATATCCATTTTAAAATGAAGAAAGTCAATTCACAATTTTAGACAACACAATTTATAATAAACAATTTTTATATCAATATTATCATTGGCATAGCAACACAGTTCATTGCTTCATAGGTTAAGATATCCACCATCAAAATCATAAGAAGAAAATATGACTGATATTTTACCATGTACTGAAACTCATCTCAAACTTCAGTAGGCACAATATATATTTGAAATATATGGAAATATCTGTTATATTTTATCATAGAAAAATTACAGTCAGATGGTAACAGACATTGTCCAATAAAAATTGTAAACTGTAAATGTTTTTTTGTATCCAAAGGAGAAATGTTTTTTATATGCAATCTCTTGTTATTATATAGTGATAAATTACCACAGAAAATTGTATATAAGTTTAAGAAAACAAAGCCACAAATCTTTCTCTACTTTCTTATTATAAGAATTCGTCTACTTACAGTTGAATACTATAAATCAATTTGTTAACAGATTATATAATTGGAATATTTTTAAATATGTGGAAATATCTGTTATATTTCATTATACAAAAACTACAGTCAGATGTTAATAGGCAGTAATCAATAAAAATAGTAAACTGTAAGTGCTTTTTGCATTCAAAAGAAAAAGCTCTTTTAAATGCAATTTCTTGTTATTATATAAAGTGCTACAATAAATATATATAAGTTTCAGGAAATAAAATCTCACAACTTTTCCTAATTTCTTTATTATAATGGACTCTTCCACCAACAGTCAAATGTAGTAAATTAATAATTTTTTAAGATAGATTTTACAGCTGAAATATTTTTAAATACAAGGAAATATCTATACATACAATTCTCTGGAAAAGTTTAAAATATTTTCAGAATATCAAAAATATTATTTTTTCACATTCTTACATCTATAAAATAGATTTCTGCATTCAAATTCATTTAACAGCTTGGATTTGAAGTAAAGGAGAACCTCTTTTCACTTCAATAAATCCCAAGAAAGAACTAATATAGGTTAATGGAGAAAATTTGTTTAGTCTCAGAGATTGTCAGTTAGTAGAAATTAATAGTTTCCTGGCAACATCAAAATCTAAAATTATCTCAGTTTACATTGATATAATTTCTTTATGACTATTCTTTATTATAATAACAGTCCAAAAAATAATTAATATATATATAATGAAAGAAGTCCACACCTAAACAAATACTAAAAATTTCAATCTGTTGTTGTCAAGGCAGTGTGTGTATATATATATATATATATATAGGATATAAATGTATTATTGTAATTTTGGATATATTATGACTAAAGGAGGAAATATGATCACTTAAATATTTTAATTATAATCTGATAAGTGAAACAAAATAGATCAAAATGAAATTTTATACAATACATATATCTTTTCTGGATATTGCCCTTCCACCTTGCATAATATGAATGGAAATGACAGAAATAAAAACCAAATTATCATTAAATATTATTTACACAAGATATTTGAATATTTTGCTAAGAGCTAGTTAAAAATCTATGGAATATTACGCTTTATATGTTGGAAACAGAATTCCTAAAATAAAATAATTAGATTAATCAGAAGAGATATTGAATATTTAGCTTTATCTAGATGTTTATACATGCAAATAAATTAGATGGTGAATATATTTTAATGTTATATAACTAAAATTGGGCTGTTCATTTTATTAGAAAGTGATAGAGAATGCAATGGAAGGATAGAAAATTTATTAAGCAAAAAGGGAAAAAAATGTTAGGAAAAAAAATTAAGTGGTTAAAAATCATCAATTTGATATCAAAATAAAATCATTATTGAATCTCAGTATATTTATAAAAGCAACAGAGGAAATGGTATATTAATTAAGATAAAGAACAGAAGATATAGAAACAAATATGTATGAAATGGATAAAAAATATAAATGTGTCATTAATTTATGTAGATATAAAAAATATATAGCTGTTTTGTAAAAATAGAGAGAAAATTGTGAATTATATTTATAAATATAATAAGAAAAAAATTATGGTTAAAAAAGCATGTAAATGGGCTATTTTTAGTGTAGGTGCCATAAAAGTATTAGACAAATTAAAAATAATAAAATGGAGAAAATAAAAAAAATTCTTCACAAATGGGATATAAAAAATAAAACAAATGTTAAAAATTTATGAATATAACATTAATTCACAAGTCAGACCCCTAAAGAGTCATTTTAATAAACTTGTAAATAATGCCATTTTTCTTCTTATTCTTGTTAATTTACCAGATAAAAATGATCCACTTTTATCCAATCTCCATGCTATTATATGACAAATAAACCAAACATTGAGTCTCGAAAAAGGTGAAGCTTTATATTAGCAGTGATGTTTCTAAAGTATTAATCAAACAGGCTTATAGTCATGATATGAATTTTAAAATTTTTACTAAGTACAAAAATTATTTAATATGTACTATTTAGAATACAATCTTATTTGCAAAATAACTAAAGTTTAAATGTGCATATTATAACAATAAATCAGAAGAAACATTCAGACTTAGTTACTCCACTAAATATGATTATGAAATAAAAATAAAAGAATCTTTATTATTAAAAATTTATGATTCTGAAGCAATTAACTTATTTAAAAGTTCTTTTAATTCTTCAATCGCCTCTTATGAGGCATCTCGTCGACATCTGATGTCACTCTAACTCTGCTAGTTCTTATGCTAAAATATTCGTTTGACAGGTATTGACTAGGTTTTTAAAAGTTCTGTAAGATGGTGCCCTCTTCCAAATTATTTTACAAGTAAAAAATCAAAAAAAATGCATTTTAAACTAAACAAAGAAAGAACCTTGTCAGTGATTGGTTGTCAGCCAGCTCTCAGCTGAAAAAGACATTCTGATTGGCTGGAAAGAACAAAGAAACCGCCTGATCAAAGAAAATAAAGAAAAATGCTGAGATTTTCATTTCGAATGCAATTTAAGTATTAAAAAAATATAATTTGAAAAATTAAACTAGTTTTTTTAAAAATATATCAAAAAAAAACAAAATTATTTTTGAAAAATATTGAAGATTTTAGTAAAAATATTTAAGATTTAGCAAAAAGAAATCTTTACTTTTCGATAACGTAAAATTGAAAAAAAGCGTTTGCGTCAGCACTTTTTTGTTTAGACATTCGCTTTATATTTGCCAAAATTGAATATATTTTATAATAAATAAATAGCAATTTATTTTTGAAAGAACTTTTGTTCTCTTTCATAACCTGAAAAATTAGTAATATACTTTTTATAAACGTATCTGAGTTGAATTTAATATTATAGGCGAATATGTTTTAACAATAGGCTTTGTCTTCAGTTTGTGAGTTGGCCAATTAAAAGATTTGATTTTTACCTCATACAACCAATAATATAATTAGCGGGTTAAGGGTTAATATTAAGGATATATGGGAGGTAAGTGGAATTGTGGGTAATGTTTAGTATAAATATGTTGAAATTTTGTAATTCTTTACACTTGAAATGTCTGCTTGTAGCAGTGAAATCTTTGATAGTCTTTTAGAATTTATTTTCTTGGCTAATCTGGTTGAATTTGGGGTAGTTTTTATTATTTAGTGATTAGTTTTGCCTTAAGCTTTTAATGTTTACATTCTCAAAACTATATATTTAATAGTCATAGTTTATTAACATGATTTGAAAAGTTATTAAAATTTACAACCTGATGGTTACTGAAATTTGTAAGTTGATTTGACTAATATATTACAAAAATAATTTCTAATATGACATTTTACTCATATTGAATGTTAACATTTGATTTATTTTCCATATATAAGTACAGTGATAAGATAAATTAAACTATTTTTTTTTATCTAACTAATAAATTGATATGGATATGAGGAAGAGGACATTATTTAAAAGTTTACTAAATTATTCTATAGGGACTTGACATATAAATTATTATATGTGCATTTGGACTTAGTTATTTTGTGAAATAAGATTATATATTCTCAGTACTACACATATTTATTTACACATTTAATAAAAGTGTTATAATACATATACTTATATACAATTGAATTTAAAACAAAAACTCCAAATAAGAATATTAAAAAAATAATTCATTAATAATGCTATCAGGGAATCATAATTTAGAATTGGCAAAACTGAGGTGAATCATATGTTCTAATAAACTAGAATAGCTTTTTTTAAAAATTCTTTTTAAAAATAAAAGATGGATCTAAAACAGAATATTTTTTATCTTGGAGCCAAAATTGTTTTATGGGAGAATTTAATTTAGCACACATGCCCATACATGTAAATTACTAGGAGCTTATACTTGTTTTGGGTGACTTCAGAAATGAATTAGCTATATTATATGTCACTATGTATTTCATAGATCTGAATACAAATTATATAAAAGTGAGACAAATATAAAATATGTAAACCATTTTTATAAAAATGTAATAAAAAAAATTAGAGTTGACATTATAATTTGGTAGTTGTAGATTGGAAGAGTGTAATGAGAGGGAAGAAAATTCAAGTGGAGTTTATAGTAATATAAAAAAGATTTTAGAAGAAACAGATTAGAGGGATTTCCAGTTATAAAAAAGATTTTAGAAAAATAAATTAGATGAATTAGATAACAAGAATTAGATGTGTTCACGATAATATCAAAATAATTCAGATTTAATAAAAATAATTGGCTAAATAAATAATTTTTTTTTGCACAGAAATGTCAACTTTACCTACATAGTAATTTTTATATTTCATTTAACATCTCCACAATACTTCGATAAACGTATAATCCTTTCAGTTATATGGTTAATTACAATAATTCTTAAAAATAATTCATATCAGTTTTTAGTTATTGAGCTTTTTATTAAATCTGTTTGCACTTATTGTTAAAAAAGGTGGTATTAGAACAAAACTGGTAGTAACAACAAATTAATTCTTTAGACACCTGTGGGCATTCTCTTAGTTCAAATTTGCATTTAAGAATATTATTGTACACAAATAAAAATAGCTTCATTTAGTACAAAATGTTTTATAGCTACACAAAATGAACTTGAGCAAAAAATATAGAAAAGTATCTGTCAGCATGATAGTTTGTTAATGAAAATCTATCGAGTACAATAGATCAAACAGTTTATATAAATATAGATTAATATATACACAACAAATTGTGCTTGTGATTTTTTTATATACTGTGACTTTCCTCCATTTTAAAGAATAGTTGTAGAAATTATGTCTGCACTCCATTGTTGATGTTAATAATTTGCTAGAATCTAAATTTTGGAAAAACTTCTCATTTACTTCACTTCACTTGTAATTAATTATTTTTGTTTTCATAAGAACATATTTTTGTTCTTGATCAAATATTTAATATTTGATATTTTTTTCAATTATTTATCATTTATTTAGAACTAACAGTAGTCAAAGAGTGTTTTTAAAGCTTTCCGATTTTAAATGTTTTCACATTGCAGGCATAGTATTGCTGTATTTATTATAAAGCAGATATACCAACAAAGCAAAATCTTTGAAACTCAGATATTATTGAAAGTTTCATTCTACTAGTAACCATATTAAAAATTTTGCTTTTATAACAAAAAATGTTAAATTGATTTGCATAATAACAAAAAGTATTGCACCATTTTAATGCCAAGTTTATAATTTCTGTTAAGTTCCTAAGTCTAAAAAATATGTACCTATTTATTTTTTTGTGTGAAGAGAATGCTGAATTTTAAATATAAATATAAACACTATATATATATATATATTCACATATACAAACACTCATATATATATATATATATATATATATATATATATATGAGTGTTTGTATATGTGAATATAATTTTTGTGTTTAGATATGCACACATGGTTGCTTGTTATTAATTTTATAATAATGATGTTTTAGATGCATCTTGCCTGACATCATCTGGGTAGTAAGATAAACTAAAAACAATTGCATAAGTCTTTGATAATTGAAAATAGTCTATAGTCTACATTTGTTTTTATAATCTCAAAAGAGCTATAGAGTGATAAAGATGAGTTCTCTCAAATCATCAGAAGATAAAAATGGCCTTAAATAGCCCAATAAAAGATAAACACCCATCCAATGGCAAATAACCCAATTCCTGTTTAGTGACACTTTTTTTTATTATTTAGCTGAGAATATGTTGATATCCATTTATTTAGCAATAATTAAATTGAGAGACTGCAAACCTCTAGTAATAAGTGTGAGAGGTTTGCAGTCTTTCAATTTATTTGCACTTTGTAAAATAAATATTATTTAGCAATAATTGTATTCCTAATTAAGTTGACATTAGATATGCTACCTAAAAAAATCCTAAACATGTTTAGAAATTTTCATGTTGGAAAATTAAAATTTCATTTTCATTGAAACCCTAGTTCATAGGCTTGATAGCAAAATACATTAATAAACTGCATTACATTAAAAATACTCTCTATTAGTTCATTATTTAACTAAAATATAAGATGTTATACACTAGCTAAATTCTAACTTGAAAACTATGACAAAAATGTTCACATGATCAGTTTTAGGAGCATCTTCATCATCAATTGAATTAAGTTTTCAACATCACTAATTATAAACAAGAATAAGTTTGTAATTTATTTATATTAAATAGATTTCACTTACTTGATTTTAAAGTAGCAAAATTGAAAGATATGCAATAATTAAATGGGATATTCTTTATAATTAGAAAAGACACAATTTGTGTGTGTGTGTGCATGTGTGTGTAAAGATTCTACTTACTTTATAAATTCACAATTATGTGCCTATTATTAGTTATGCAAATAACTAATAATAGGCACATAATTAGTTTTTGTATAATTATTTCTGACATAAATGTGCACATAATATAAATGTAATTAACACATTAAAGAACTATTTTATAATATAAATAAAAGTCGTTACATATGGAAGTATTTGGATTGATGTAATTAATGTAAAATAGCACTTTAAATTGCTGAAATTGGATTTTGTAATTTTGACTGTTTCACTTTTTATTCTAATTTTAGATATGCATCTCTTGTGGCTATATTCACAAGTCTATATTATTTATTTATTATTTTTACTTATTTAAAATTTAAAACTATTTTTAACCAAGTCCTATTCCTAATTTATTTCAATAATAATTTATTCACTTTGTGGCTTTTAATTGACCTTCTGTTAATACGATTTTAATAATAAAATATTCAAATTACCCAATTACTTTTGGTTTCAGTTTACTTTTCTGTTTAATTATTTTTTGTTGTTGTTGTTGTTGTTGAGAAAATTGATTCAGAGGATAAATTATTTT
The DNA here is from genome assembly GCA_028023455.1 of Epiperipatus broadwayi. NCBI lineage: Eukaryota > Metazoa > Onychophora > Udeonychophora > Euonychophora > Peripatidae > Epiperipatus > Epiperipatus broadwayi. The sequence goes on from JAQFVV010014267.1 coordinate 18,159, forward strand.
GATCTTTTATCCATTAGTTATTAATGCATTTATTTTTATTAAAATATTTATTAATTAAGAATAAATTAAAAATTTATTGAAAAAAAATTATTGTTAAATTTGGGTATTAAATCTGTGAACGAGATTTTCTGCTTAAAATCTTTTTGTAAGTCAACGGATCATTTTGAAAAATAATTATATTATTAATAATGTATATGTATTTTCATATATATGTTCCCATAATATGCATAAGTAGATATATATATATAATTAAACATTATGTGTATTTTGGTATACATGTAATATTTGCAAATTAATCTATTTAGAGAATAAATATGCATGTTTATATATATCAAAGAGAGCAAACAGATGTATATCTATCATAGTTAAAATTCTAAGAGAGCAAAACAAAATAACAAAAAAATTATTTAAATTTTAATCATTTTACAGAGAGAAGTATAAAATTCTCAAGTAATTCATATTTTGAAAAAAATGCTAAAAGTTATTGAAGTATTAGAAGTAAAAAGATTGTCGGAAAGGAAAAATTGAAGAGATGAAAAGAAAGAGTATATATATACACATGCTTATGTATTTTGTTATTATCTAAATTGATTATTTTTAAATATTTTTAAACATTATTTATATACATAAATATAGTGAATTCTCAATAGGCATTGGGCAGTAGAATCATTAATATTCACACATTCTACATAATAATACACATTTATGTCATATTAATTGTATAGCACACTTATGTTTCTAAGCATTTGTATACATATTCAAATATGCATAAAAAGTGTCATTAGGACTATAGCCATATTATAGGGAAAAACAAATACAAAAAATAAATTAGGAAAAGTGAGAACTGCTGTGAATGTAATAAAAAGATGAAAGGTGGTTGTAATAACTCACAATAATTTTTGTCATAGTTTAAAAAGAGAATTGACTATTGGCATGAAAAGCTCAACTTGTCTTATACTCCACACTTCTCTAAGTGAAGACAGTAAGGTAAAAGAAAAGGAAAAAAAATGAAAAGAATATTGACAATTAATTTAACTATAAATGCTAATAATAATTATTAGTGAAATAAATTAAGAACATATTAATTTTCACTCATCTTTCACTAAATTATATATTTTTCATTATGCATATAATTCTAAGTAGTTTTAATAGTCATTTTATTTAAATTAAACTATTGACACTTTTAAACATTATATAAAACAAAATATGAATACCCAAACCTTAACTACAACACAATTTAAATTTTTTAGAACTTTAAAATAAGTGCTACAATTTATCATACAATTTTCAAACTGATTCTTAACTAAACAGCATTATAGAGGCTAAATAGGCAAACTTTCATGCTTGCTTGCTTATTTTCAATAAAAATAAAATATTTTTCACAAATTATTAGCATTCAATTTATTCATTAAATTATTAACTTTACAAATGAAAAATAATTTTAAGCTTAAAACCTCAATTTTAAAAATGAAAAATGAAAATAAACTGAAAAGATAACCAGAACAAAGATTTTTGTTTTAACCCCTTTGCCAAAACAAATGTTTTTAGAATGAATAAAGCTTAATAAGAAACAAATTTAAATTAATATAACATATTTGAATAAAAAATTGATTCAAGTACTTAAAATAATTTTTACAATTTAAAAATTCACTCTATAACTTGAAAAAGAAAGAAAAATAGCATTTAAGTTCTCAAAAAAAAATTATTAGCTTCATTTTACATTATAACTTTTGCACTTGACTTTTTATTTTATTTATAAAAACAAAAAAATAATATAATCATAATCTAAATATTATACTTTCATCCAAACCAAATAATTAATTTTGTTTTTAACAAAGGCAAAACTCTCCATACAGTAGCCTTACTCAGTGCAAGCCAGAATAAACAATGGATGCAAAAAGGTTTGTGCATAAAATCCCTATTCAGTGTCTACTCATCCAATATCTCTAGATTAGTTTCTAGCATGTGGCTTTCATCAGTGAGGAGTTTTGGATATGAGAACACTACAATTAGACCACAAGCTAGAAACAAATCTGGGGATATTGGATGAGTAGGCACTAGATGTGGAATTTATGTACATTTCCTGCATCCATTCTGGCTTGTACTGAGTGGTGCTGCTGTATGGAGAGTTTTGCCCCTGTTAAAACAACTTATGTAAACATAAAGAATGGGGATAATGTAATTTTACTTTTACAAAAATAAATTAACAAATAACCAAATTTTACTGTAAACTGGTAAATTTTAATTTCCAGATTTTAAATCAAAGTGATAATTGAATAACTATAATGATTATATTGTGCCCAATTGGTAATATTCTTTAGTTAAAATCTCACTTCAACAGTTTCTTTACTTGAAAGGACAGTTTCTTAACACTGTCTCTGAATGATACTAACATATAGGTATTTTTATTGAAATTATTTTCAACGAATTTAAATTTAAAGATCTTTGCATTTAAGGTATAGAAAACCACTTATTGAATGCTACAGAATAGTTACAAATGAGGTCCTCTATACCTGATTGTAGCAACACTTAATGAAACTCTACAATGGAATGTATATCAAACAGAAGTGTTAATTTCATCTTTTATCTCTAATCTTCATAATAATATATACAAAAGTAAGTAAAATGCACAAAAATTAATTATAAATATATTTATAACTTATTGTTTTATAAAGTTCTAAAATTAATATACTGTAAAATGTGAATTGTACCAAATGCTATTTTGACATGAAAATGAGAGCTCAAACAATAAAATATTAGTTGATAAAATTCAAAATATACTATATTTTAATGTGGAATTGCAGAGATTGCTAAATATACTTCCATTGTTTAATTTCTAAATTGTCTTTTTGAAATATTATACAATGGCAAATCCTATTATTCATTGAAAAAGAGATTTTTAAAATGTCTTCTGTTTTTTATGAATAAAACTGAAATTTAATAAAGAGTTTGTATTCAGTTTGTCAAAAATTTAAATGTTGGATCAAGAGAGAAAAAATATGTATATAAAAAAGAAGAAACTATGTTTACTAATAGAAGAAATGAATGGCTTAATTGATAGTGAACTAATGTGAACATTTAAGAAGCATGAGGAATAATGTAAAATAGCATATTATCCATTGTTAGCATATTCATTTTAATATTATATACAGTCAAAGAGGATTATGCTAAAGTAATTGAAAGCAGGTTTTCATAATTTAATTATTAACATTTTAAAAAATAAATTGTATTGGTTATATATATATATATATATATATATATATATATATATTATATCTATATATATATAATATATATATATATATATATATATATATATAATATTTAATGTTCTCGTGGTTGTATGATGTAGATAAATTATAACTTTTTGGGCTGTACCGTGTATTATTTTCCATTAAACACCTAGATATTTCAACAGACTAGCATCCACCATTATCAAGGTTAACTTTTGAAAGAAAAACTGTTAGATCTTAAATAATAACATGACTGTGTGCGAGATGAGAAATGAGATCCAATTTGAAGTAGTTCAGCATTCACAATATGCGGCTTATCAAAATGTTTATTTCCCTCAGAATTTTTTTTTGTGACCATCTGAATGGGCACAAGGGTTTAAGATACTTTATATCTGCATTAAATGGTTATATTATATTAAAAAAAATGAAGCAGCCTTAGAATTTTAAATTTTTTTGCTGGAGATTGTTTAAAGCTTAGATATGGGTTGCTTATGTAGTTTATTGACCACTTGATAGGTATTCATTATTATTAGTGTGATTAATGAGATATTTAATGTAAGGAAGAGGGGTCGTTTATTAATGGAATTAATACATTTTGTCAGAAAGATGCAAAGTTATTTTATATTATTGTAGTATTGGTTGAATGTTTTTTTTTTTAAGGAAATCCTTTATTTATTAACACTTATCCTTTTTGTCAACAATTAATAGCCATTTCAATTATATTTAGTTAAGATAGTTTAATATTTAGGTTGCAGTACATGTGCATGCATATATGTCTGTATTATGTTTCATTTCATTTTCATCCTTTAATAACAGCAAACAATAGTACATTCACAATAAAAATATTTAAATTACAGTAGTTATCTTAAATAATTTAACAAATATATATTTCTTTCCAATGATTAATAGATAATTGAGTCAATGGATTATTTTTCAAATTAAATAAATTATTAATCATTTTTATTTAATAGTTAATTAATATTCATTTTTCTTTCAAGTTTGTAAAAGCTAATTATTTTATTATTATTTTTATCTTGATTTTAATTCTAAAAATCAAAGTGATTTTTTTTTGAAAAGATTTTTTTTGAATATATAATTAGCTGAGCTAGAAGAAAAGCATGGGAGTAACCTTGTGGAAGAAAATGAACTTTGCTAAAGAGAGTTTTTTAACAAAGATCTCCAGTGGAAAATTTGCTTATTATGTAATGTACTTGTAGCCAAAAAACAGTGGCTCATTTTTGTGAAAGTAAAACCAGTTGCTGAAGTCAAATTGATTTAAAAAAGACTTTGGAGTAAAATTTCAAAAGAATCCCAAGAAATTTATTATGGGACAAGTCAATTTCAGAATGCAGTCCTAAATTTTAAAAGGTACTCAGTTTACTTTACTCTTCTTGATTTAAACATATTGAATTAACCTCTTTCTAACTAGTGCTTTTTAAAAAAATGTATGTCAATAACGTCCAGTCTACATTACTTCACTTAATTGTCATTTTAAATAGGAATAAATTGCATGAATATTATTGTTGTATCATTAACCAACGTGTGTTCTTTAATATATCTGGAAAATGCATGCAGAACTATTTTACAGAATATATTTTAATTCTTCACTATTTTCCATGTTATGTTTTTGTGAGAATTAAACATAAATTTAAGGATATGCACAGTTTGATAAATCATGCCATGTTTAAATTCATCATAAAGAGATGACAGTATTTGTTTGTCTGGTATTTCTGGAAATAATACGTATTTTAAATGAAGGAAATAAAATGTGAGCTACTTCAAATTAAGTATTTGCTTAAATCGAATGGAAGGATAGAAATGCGGGTAATTTTTGTTCTCTTCGATAAAGATGGAAAATAAAACAAAATATTATTAATTGAAGAATTACTAAGAAAACACGGTATCTTAATGGACAATATTTAAGAATAAACCAGGCATATAATAAATTATAAAGTGTTAAATGCTATTCCAGAAAAATACTAAACTACATATTTAATTTAGAACTACAATGGAATAAGTGAGATAATTCCTGTCCAACAGTAGTTAAGAATTTATTATGTTCTCATCATAATAGAAGACAAATAGTGTGGCCAGTATCGTTTTCATGGACATACAAAGCAGAACTAAGATATCTATTTTTAACTCTACTTTTATGAACTTTTATTCTTTCATTTAAACTCAAACTACTCTGACCTATGTAAACCTTCTTACAAAATAAACAAGGGATAAAATATACTACACCAGGAATAGTCTTTCTATCAAAAACTTCTTTTGTATATTTTATCCCTTGTTTATTTTTTAAGAAGGTTTACATAGGTCAGAGTAGTATGAGTTTAAATGAAAGAATAAAGTTTCATAAAAGTAGAGTTAAAAATAGATATCTTAGTTCTGCTTTGTATGTCCATAAAAAAGATACAGGCCACACTATTGATTTTGATGAAGCTAAGGTTGTCTTCTTTGAGAAAAATGAAATCAAAAGAAGAATTAAAGAGACTTTATTATTGAAAATTTATTATTCTGAAGCAATTAACTTATTTAAGAGTTCTTTTAATATTAAGGGTGGATGGAAAGTGAATGGATTTGTGGGTAGTTTTTAATATTATATATATTGTGTAGTTTTTGGTAGTTCTTTACACTTGAGAAGTCTGCTTGTAGCAATGAAACCTTAGGTTGTGTTTTAATATTATTTTTATGCTGGTCTGGTTTAAGTTTGGATTTGGGGTAGTTTTGATTTTATATTGACTAGTTTAGCTTTATGCTTGTAATGTTTATATATATATATATATATATATATATATATATAAATATATATATATATATATATATATATATATATATATACTCTGTATATAATTTAGACATGTTAAATATGTCTATACACTAGGTCCCTTATAGTATAGACATAATGTACCGGTATAAATCCACCACGCTTACTCATACCCAGTACCCGAGTTCAAACCCAGCCCACGTTTAAGAATAAATTCCAAAACGCCAACTGAATTCAAACCCAAACCCCGGTATGACTAACCGATGATGACTTTATAACAGCACGGGGTTATCCCTTTTCTAGCTCAGCTTAGAACATGGACAAAATTCTTACAGTTAATGATATATAGATTTATTAGACTATAGATACTGGGACGGTCATTCATGTAACGTATATATTTAAGTTGCCAATACAGACAGTAAGTGGCTAAATAGACTTAGAGAGTAATAAGGTGGAGGACACAAAAATTTAGATTAAATAAAGTGTTTAATAAGCAAAATATAAAGCATATAAATATAGTGTTAAATAAGACAAATAGAAAGCACATGAATATAAGGTTATATAATAGAAATATACAGCATATAAATATAATGTTAACAGTACGGTAAGACTTCCATGAATCCTCTTGTATTTGGCTACTAGTCTTTAGTAAACGTTTTATTTAGTAAACAAACTTATGCCAATAGCTGGGTAGTTAAATGATTGACGGGTGGTTAAGAGAATCAGAGTATTTGAACACTGGAAAAACATTTATCTAAAGATTTTTGTTTACTTATTTTATTTGAATAGGCTCGAGCCGGAACGTAGACGAACAGTGGAGGTGGTTTTATATAAATACGACATAAGAGATAGATGTACTGGTGGTTTTATATAAATACGACATGGAAGATAGATGAACTGGTGGTTTTATATAAATACGACATGGAAGATAGATGAACTGGTGGTTGCCTATATTCAAGAGCCCTACAGTAATCAATTGCGGTGCATTAACGGAATACCGGGCGGCTTGTACTTTGACAAGGCTTAATGCCCCCAAGTAGCTCCGGGACACGACAACCAGCCGGGATCATTTCGAACCCCGGTGATCCAAGAGATTACGGAAAAGAAAACTGCTTTCATTCCCCAATGGTAGAATGGCGAGACGCTAACTTCAGCGAAGGAAAGGCATTGCCACAGACATCACGGACGAGAACTTGAAATGGATTTTTAAAAGAAATTATATAAAACCTGAAAACTATTTGTCTGTTTCTACGCCACAGGCTGAGATCCTTACCCCAATAAAACGTAGCGGACTTAAACTGACGGTGACAACAATAATTAGTTAAATTTACTCTGAAACTCTAACCCTTCGGGTTAACAGGCGGTAGCGATAGTATCAAATTATTCAGTGAATTATTTCTCATATTATACATAACATTAATGAACACTTTGAAACTATTATATATATATATTTAATATTGAGACTTAGATTGTAATTTTATAACAACTTAACATAGAATAATAAAGTGACTTAACATTTCAACTCGGAATGTGAGAGAATATTTAATTCAGAAAATGAAATCACTTTTAAAATTAAATTGATCACTATTACACACTAGTTTACACAGAATTGGAAATATTACTATTGGCAATGTTTGTCTATGAAATAAGCAACATAAGAAAATATAAATGCATTCAGTTGAAATATTATTACTATTAATTACAATTTTATAAATGATTTCTAAAGACTAGAGCAGAGGATAAAAAAAGAAGAAAAGAAAATTTACTGACAGATTAAACAATAGCATTATAAATGATATAAAAACTTACATATGATTCACTTGATTGATAACATTAAGCACGGAAGAAAATTAAAGTTCGTGTAACACAGTTACTGTTCTTTCTTCATCCAGCTTGGCTTGTGACGACCGTAGGCGCGCATTTTTGAAAGTTATTTGTAAGGCATATCTAATTTAGAGGTTGGAAGTTGGAAATTGTGAGTTACGTGAAACATGATCAAACAGCGGCACGAGGATCCATATTGGCGGACAGAGATCAGCTCCTGGCACTTAGCCCATCAACATTGCGATTCACTGATAAACTTCTTAATAATAATGTTTGAATTATACTCAACTGCTGTGTTGTCTCGAGACTACCTCTCTCAAACACGACCAAAGTTAGAATGTAAGTTTTTTTCTAAAATAGCCACTGCTGACCTTTCCGACTTGTTTTTGTTTTAGGCTCCTCCTACTTTTTCTAGCCTCTAGCGATGCAGCTTGACCAACAATCAATTATCTGTTTTTAGCAATCTTTTAATTTAATATGCCATTTTTAAATCGATACAGTAATTACATATCAAAATTCCTTACTAATTTTGAATACAACTTAATTGCTCTGAACATTTGTGCAATTAGATTTTAATTAAAAACACTGATCAAAGGAATGTGATTTTTGATCAGTATTTTTAAACGACTTTATACAATTTTAAAACTAAAATTTAAAACAAATACGCCCGCACTGAAACTTTAAATTAAATGATATAAATTCACAAACCACGCACACACGAATATTATTTCATGGTTTGTGACATTTATATACGGAAACTTTACATATTTATTTATAAACTATAGAATATATAACTAATTTATATTATAACTTAAAATAGACAAAATCTCACTGCGGGCGAACAGTAGTTTGAATTACCGTACATAAAAACACCTGAAACGAAGATCGGTTCTCCGATCTGTCTGTTTCATTTCTTGTCACTTTATAAAAAAAAACAACAAAAAAAAATGATTGTACATAATTTCTGATTAACATTTTTTTCATTCATTTTTTTCACATAATTGATTTTTTTTTTTTTTTTATTGATTTGACCTTGGAGAACAGTCTGGGTGAGGGTTTGAACTTAACATTTATAAAGGTGGGTATATTACCGTAATTCCTTTTCTCATCATCATGTGCATGTCACAGTGGTCATTTTCCGGGTCATCATTTATTGCGATTTCTACCTTTTCCCTGGGTCGGGAGGTATATAAGGGTTATGGGTATGTCTTTTTAGATCTCTTAGTAAAATAGCAAAAGCGGTCACCATATTGTGCTTTGGTATATTATTATATTGTTCATTATTAAAAGTATCTTGCTTTAAAAGAATTTGTTTAACTTTCTGTGATCTAATGGCATCCATTATAACATTTTCACTTTGGGAGTTAAGAAGTTTTTCTCCATTTTTTATGAAACTATTTTTTTTAACATATGTCCATGCTTTAAAACAAAGTTTATTATTTCTGTTTAATGAGTTCAGCTCCTCATCAATTTTGTTCTGATCATATTTCATAAACAAATAAGTATGGGTTTTATTAAAATGTGCAGCATTGTACACAACTAAAGATCTGTCCACTTTCTTCCTTTTCAGATCAGGAGGCCATTCAGCATCATTTTTAAACTTTAACTTTGATGACTTCATTAATCTTTCATCATCACTTTTCCACAGAACATCTTTATCCTTATTATGAAAAGATAACTCAGAATTATTAATTATGATTTCAGAAGATTTATTCAAAACAGTATATTTTGTTCTATTGATATCTTTCAACATCGATACAGCCACTCCATTAGAAGGTACTAAACTGGTGTCATCACTTTGAGATGGGCTGGCTTGCATTAGATTTGAAACGACCATTTCCTCAGTAATTACTTCATCTTTAGCTAAATCTGCTAGAGTAAAACTTTGACTCTGAGTAATTTCTGTCACATCTAATTCTTTACATTTTTGTTGAGTAGAGTTGGCATTTGTATTCACTAATCTAATCTCATGAGGTTCCAACCTTATTTTAGTTGGTTGAGGTTCTGTGTCCTCTGCTCCACTCCTCGCACTAATAATTTCTTTACCTTCCCTAACTGTTTTAACGTCCGACCCCATATACCATTCTTCAATCTGTACCATACGCGCCAACATGGCCATCATGATCTTTCTGTCCTCTCTCCCCTCTCTGAGGATCGCGTTAAACTTCGCATCGCGATCGTGCTCCCTCTGTTTGTTTCCTTCTCTTTCTGCCATTTCTGCTTCGTTTTTCCTTAGAAATGTTTTTAGCATAAGACTTTGATTCGTACAACGCTTTGATTTGTATATATCATAAAAGGTTACTGATCCCTGCTCCTTGTGCCAAATCCTCCTCCGCTGCTGATACTGTTTGTGTGGCTTACTTCCCTTCTCTCTTTTCTTCCTTCGCCTACGTTCAGTCTGGTTTTTGTTATCTACACTTTTTTCTTTATTTAGGAATATAATATGACATGTCTAAAATCATTACTAAAAATATACAGGGAAAAAAACTTTATTTCACCCAGCTCGCACTGTTCTCCTCAGTCCTATAATACATACATATTCATAATGGGTACATAACATAGTATTTTTTTGTATTTCTGTCAGTAATTCTCTCTTTTTATATATGCCACCCTACTCTCTTTTAAAACAACACTCGCCACTGCTGTATGGACAAACATGTTTGCTGACAAATTTATTTGATAGGCGCCAGCCAGCAACATGTGACCAATAGATAATTTAATCTACTGATCCCCAAATATATACTTTTATATGACCTAATAATTTTTTGACTTAAGATTTATATAGGCAGAAAAAAAAATTTAATACTGACTCCGGTAAGGTTTTTTTGTTTATATCACAACATATATATGCACACACGTTTTTATTTTTAAAACTCAAGAATGATCCTACTTCTTTGTTCTTTTTTCACAAAAAATATTTTTCACAACAACGAAAATATATATATATGCGTACACATTTTTATTTTTCAGAACTGGACTTAATTCTACTTCTTTATTTTTTCATATGATTTAAACGACAAGAATGAACTCGCAAAAATATTATGGAATACTCATTTATTTTAATTAATTACACGCACGAATTGCTTCCGCTCTCTTTTCAAAAAACAAATCTTCACTCTGTTTCTTAACAATATTTGAAAGGATTATATACTGAACCTTTGTGTGAGGGAAAAAAAAATTTTATACATTTGTTTCTTACTATAGTTTTCACTTGCGCATTTTAATACGCCAAATACGTATCAATATTATGACAAACGACAAAAAAAAAAATTGAATATTTTTATCATTTAACTGTTTACTTCCGTTCACTCTGCAGGGTGTGGGAGATTTCTTCATCGAGCACCACGGAGGGCATCCAAAAATATCTGTCTGTTTCAATAAACTGACATTATGTGAGTACGATCAAAATTATATAACTTTACTGAAGAGAAGACAATGAAATAGATTATATATTATTATTAAATTTAAAAATAAGATGTGAACTTTTAAATACTGATAAACTATTAATACCAACAACTCAACCTAAAGATTAGGGATAGCACCAGGTTATTGCAGTTTTTAAAAAACAAGTAATGCCATTAAAAAAAATATTACCAATATGAAAAATAATATAAGCAAAAAATACAAATTTTTTAAGTGGAACATTAGCTTTTAAATGCCTCTAATAGATTTTTTTTATTTGACAAAATCTTTTATAATAACACCTGCAATATTACTTGCTTCTTTCAGCTTATCACAGAGTTATTACTCAAGATTATAATAAATGACATTATAGTAGTAAAGGGAAAATTTCTCTTGTGTAAATCCTCAAATAAAGAATAGCTTTTATAAACAAAAACTTCATTTAAATAAAGAAAAAAAACGTTGTTACAATTTTTTTTTTCCTCGGTGATTAAAGCTTTTATTTATCAAAAAGACAAAATACATAACAGTTAAAAGAGGTTTACAAAGAGTTGATTATATGGCAAAATAAAATTCAAGTACAATATGGTGAAGGGAAAAGGGAATACATATGAAATGGGAAGGGGTTATGGAAAGGGTATAGTCTGGGCAAAGAAGAGTCTTTGGTAAAGAGCAATGTTGACAGGCTTGGTTGCCTGGTGGATTGAAAGGAGGATTTATGTGTTGCCTTAACTTTGGAGGAATTGCTGTATGTTAAGTTTTTAAAGGTTTCAGGGATGGATGAGGAGATTTCTGAGTTATGGTTAGGTGCAACAGGCTGATTTTTGTCTTTTGTAGATGAGTAGTTTTAGTTTTTCCCATTACACTTGGAATGATGTTATGTTTGGTCATGTTGTTCTTTTTGACTTTATTTTTAGCTTTGATAGAGCAAACCACAGCCTGAAAAGGAGGAAATTCCAGAGGGCAAGGAGATGGAGACTTTGAGATAAGTTCTTTGGTGATGATATTTTTAGTTAAGTTTTGTTTGAAATTTGATGTGGATAAAATTTGGGTAATTTTTAAGGGTTTAGTGCATGTAGTTTAGGTCTCTGCACATTTTTTCCACTAGGGGCGGTGGCCATCTTTAAACTGTTTGAAAGAATGAAAAGTAATATGAAGAAAACAATTTTGAAATGGGAAAAATTAAATATACTGATGTAAAAGCAAAAAAAAAAAACACTGGAAAACTTATTAATAATATTAATTGAGTAATGAGAAAATTAAGTGGAATTTTAGGCAGTTATTTACCCCAGAAGAGGGGGTGTCTGAAAAAAAAGATTATTAAAAGTTGCCTAAATAACTGGAACAACACACAAAAAACTTTATAAAAAAGTTCTGACAGAGAAATTGGAATAGAAGAAATATTTAAGAGTCTAAAAGAGAATAAAACCCTTTATGGTCCATGAAACAGTTGAACCACCCACAAAACAGAGGGGGATGAGGTAGTTAAATGATAAGCACAAGGTAGACATAGGGAAATTGTGTTTAAGATGCACTAAAACTGAGATTTAGTGAATGAAAGAGTGAACTAGCAGTAAAGTAAGATCTTTATAGGGCCAAATAAATATAAAAGGTACCTTTCATTGCTGCAAAAACAACTTTCCAGAGCCATTCTGTGAAAGCTGTGAGGAGGATGACTTTCCAGTAAGAGCTCCACCTATGGTCTGAACAAAGTCCCACACAAATTCTTCACAAAACTATAAACTCTATTTCAGTAAAAATGTAGAAAAAGTATGTCTACTTGTTATTTAATTGCAGTTATAAAAGTTTCTTATGGAGGGGGATGTAGCTAAGATTCCAAACCAACATGTGGGAATATAAGAATAGATCTCGAAGTTAGCATTACTAAAGTGAATTCCATACACATACACGGTGAGTTTATTTTTTATTAAAAAACTGAATGGTGAGAAAGAGTATCACTTAAATTTTTATTCTTAAAATAAATCAGAAGATTAAGACTTAGAACAACAAATAAACAATTGTCCGAAATTAAATTATATAATAAATTTGATAAGAGAAAACTTTCTGTTATAAAGAAAAATACACCTTTGCCTCCTTAGTGATGGCAATTGGTTTTCCAAAACTCATCATTAAGCAAAAATATCATATACAGAATACATATTTATAATGGAGGTCTATGGGAAAAAAATGGTCAGTTCCAGTTGATGTAAAATATCTACATTGGTTTCCAAGGTCAAAGATTTTCTTGATTTTTTCATGATAATGATGACTAAATATGGTATCTAAAAAGAAAAGTTTTATATCACTAGGAAAAAAAATGCATATTTTCACTGTTTAAAAAGTACAGTATAGGAAAAAGAAAGAGAAACTAAATTTGAATTTAAGAGTTTTTATATTCTTCCACAGAAGTTTTTCATCATAATGAAAAAAAAAATCCATACTGAAGTGCATTTTTTTAAAATTTGCATTACAGTACATATTACTGTACATTTATGTTTATTACTTATGTGAAATTATTCAAATTTAAAAAAAACAATGTTTAATTATAAATTATTTAATTGAACATAAAGACTTATTACTGTACACCAGAATAACAAAACACTTAATGTGTATCATAATGTGTAACTTTAGAAAAAAAATTTCAACTTATTTAACAAAAAAAAAAACCCAATTGTACTAATTTTCTAAATCATATGCAAAGTTTATTTTTATTTTATTTTTTTTACTATATTTTTAGTAATGTAATAATGCCCCCCCCCTGCTCATGTAGAAGAAAATTCATTAACATTTATTTTAAATACAATCTGTTTTTCTTTTTAAACTTTTCTAATTCGACATTTGCATTTTAAAATGTTGTTTTTCTTTTGATTTGAAACAACTTGAGTTTAAACAACATATTTATTAACGAAGTTACAAAATCAATAACTATTTTTACATAATTATTCAAGTGTTCTAAAAATAATATATCATAATTAATAAACACACACACGCAGTTTAATATTCATATTTAGTGTTTTCCTGAAAGTTTGTGATGATGATATTTTAGTTGTCCTGTACCGTATTTATATATTGGACTATTTCATCATCTAATATAAGTGTTAAAGGTCTTTAGAAAAATTAAACTTTATTTAAATAATCCAAGTACTGTACATTATATTTAAATAAAGTTTAATTTTTCTAAAGACATTCAACACTTATATATACAGTATACAGTATTATAGATTCAGTAATTATAGATATTTTAAGTTTATACGTTTTATTTTCAAAATACTGAATGCAGCACTAACATTGTGTTTTATGAATAAAATATTGTATGTGTATATAATTACAGCAAAGTCATTACCTGTATACATATTACAATAATATACTTTTGCTTTTGGGTAAAATGAATTTAAAATATCTATTCTCTGACATCATCAGTGACACAAAATTCAAGATGGCTGCCCCCCCCCCCAATTCTTTTTTTAAATTTTTTCCCAATCGTTATAGTGAAAAATTGATTGTAAATTGAAGTAGTGGATACAAATTGATGATGATCACTACTGTGAAATATCGCTAAAAGTCAATTGCTAAGCGGGGTAAAGGTGTACACCAAATGAAGATAATGTTATTTTTAAATACTATAAAAAAGAAGTACTGGAAACACATTATTCTGCATTTATGATTTAATATTGAGTCCAGTGACAGTCTGTAAGATATCATGATGGCACTATACAAAAATAAAAATGACAGAAGTAATCATAATTACTGCAGTCACATTGATCTCTTTTTTATTCTTCCCCCATTTGTATATTGTCAATGTACTGGTCAAAAATATGTGCCAAGATCCTTCACATCCAGCATCATAATATAACTTCTGAATAGAAGTGCCTGTTTCTCCTTTTAAATATTTCTTTCCTTCATTTCTATTTTTTCTCTTCTCTTCAATGTATTTTTAACAAATCTACCGCATCTACCTACTATTATTTAATTACTTTTTTTATCACTATTGATTTTCTTAAATTTGAAAAACAGTGCTGGATGTAAGATTCAATAAATAAAATAAAGTGTTGTTTGAATCTGCCCCCCCCCCCCATTTTCTCTTAAACAGTACCCTTTGTTAGTCAAATGCACTTTATCTAAGGATTTAAAATTTCATTTCCTAAGAATGGTTTTGCTGAATGATTCATAGTATTAGACATTTAAAAAGCTATATATTTATAACTTTAAGTATTAATAAATTCATTGTCAAAATAAAAATATTTATCTAGTTGGGAAAAGATTTTTAACTGTACTGTGTAGGAGTTAACTCAAAGCTATTTATCAGATAAATTTTCACTGCCCTTCTCGTTTTCCTTTTGTATTAGTAAACTTTGTTTTAATTTAAAATATGAAACTAATATACCCCATATTATAATAAAGACATTTTTACAAAAAATAAATAAATCAAAAAGTGCGTTTTAAACTGTCATGCATACTAAATTTGTGCATATACGTTGGTAATAAAATTTTCATGAGTGTGAATTACACCTAGAAAATTAAGTTATGTTAATATGCAAATTAATAAAAGCATGATAATTTTCAAAAATGCAAATTTGGATTGATCATGCAAATTAATGAAGCTAACATATATATTAAAATTAATCACACATATATATATATATATATACGTGGAAATAGCAGAGCATAACCATGAAGTCCAGTATAATACAGAAGCATGTACAGTAATGTGAAGATTGGTACATGCAAAAATAGTGCAGTAAAGGGTCAGTTTATTAGAGGAATGAGAGAATGTAAGAATATTCTGTTCCTTCATATATATATATGTTTATTGTAAAATGACCAGCAAGCAATTTAGATGAATTAACAGTGGCAATTCTCTTCATAAAGTAGTACCATCCAATATAAGTCATAGTAATCAATGGATGCTAGAAGTTTTGTACATCAAAATTCCAATCTAGCACCTATTCATCCAATATCTCTATTTTCTAGCTTGTGGCTTTTATTAATGAGGAGTCTTGAATTTGAGAGCATTGTACCTCAATCTTTAGAGCTATTCCAACTTTCCAACAGCCAATTTTTACATTTTAACTAATTATAAATCTATAAATCCAAAATAAAAATACAATAATGTTTTTAAATGTAAACTCATTCACTTGTGAAGTCTTACAAATGGTTTAGTATCTATATATTTTAGTGTCTTTGTCTTTTAATAACAACAGTCATCCATCATCGTTTGGCTAGGATATATGTTAAGTCACTAAAACATCAATCACATGATCACTATTTTTTACACTTACACAAGTTTTTTAAACAGTTCTTACTTTCTCTATAACGTAGTGCCACACAATGCAAGCTCTAGCAATCAATGGATGCTGGATGGTTTGTGCATCAAAATCTCAATCTAGTGCCTACTCATCCAATACCACCCAAACTAGTTTTTAGCTTATGACTTTTATCAGTAAAGGACCCTGGATCTGAGAGCACTTCACCTAGATCTTAGGATCTAATGCAACCCTCAAGCTAGAAGCTAGTCTCAAAATATTGTATCAATAGGAACTAAAATGGGATTTTGATGCACAAACCTATCATTTATTGATTACTATAGTTTGCAGTGGGCAGTACTAAAACATGGAGAGAGTTGCTACCATTTTATCAACTTGTGTATGCATAAGAAATGGATCATATAATGTTTTAATGTTTTACTACTTATTTAATATTTTGTATTTATGGAGTAAATAAACTCTAGTTGTTAATTTTATTCTTTAACTGCATACAATTTATTTCATACTAAATTATTGAAGCATAAACAGTTGGTTAATGTTAATATTGCCTCTGATTTTATTTCAGAAGTAGGAATTACTGGATTAAGTTTTAATAATGTGTTGAGAATTTAGTGTGTCACGTGTAAATATCACAATAAAATGTTAGGTGCATAATATCATAATATCTAATATATGTGTAATGTTAGGATATTAGACTTAAAAAGTAATTAAAGTATATAGATAAAATTGTCTATAAATTATTCCTACACATTCTTTTACACATATATACAAAATATACGACTTTTTAAAATAATATTTGTTTTATTATTTTAATACGTACACACATTCAATTAAATGTTCTCATTAATCTCTCATACTTGCAGCAAATTATTGTTTTGTTTTTGTGTTTACATTTTGTTATTTCTATTATTAAAAACATTGAAAGTTTATGTTTTATATAATTTTTATTTCAAAATTTCTACATTTTAACTTCTTATATACAAATAATCTTCAGGGAAATTAAACATATATCCTATATCTAAATAAACAAACCAAAATAATGAAAAATAATGAGAACATCAAATTCAATTTTTAATGCCACATCTACAAATATTACTACATACAATTATTTTTACTATACATTATAAATATTCTTATTGCATTTGGTGTTACATTTTTTATTTACTAACTTTTAATTATAAATTATTATAAAATTTATTACTCATTATATTTAAAAAATTTTAGATTAAATTTTTCAAAATATGCTGTGTTGAAATGTTTTGTTTATTTTTTGAAGCATTGCCCTCTTTTAATATATATATATGTATGTAAATTTTAAATTATGGTAAATAATTATAATAATATTTTATAAATTAAGTAAAATTAGTTTCAATATGAAGTAATCAATATTAATTAAAGTTACATACACAAAAGAAAAGCAGATATCATGTGATTTTTCAATAACTATGTATTCTAATATTATCAGATTGTCTATTTATTATACAATTTTTAAATTGTTTTATAAAAATACCATCTCCAATTTTATTGTGATATGGATTAAAGGTAAATTTAAATTGCAAGATTTTTCATGGTCAAAGAAAAGCGAGACAGTAGTGACAATATAGCATTTTTTACATGATTGTAAGGAGCTGGTGTTCTTTTAATCTTTTTTAAAGTACATCTCTATTTTCTAATGTATGATGTTTTGCATCCATGTATAATTTGTTATATATATTTTTTGCATTTTAGAAATATTACTTTTAGAATTAGTTAATCATTTACATTTGTAATATAAAATAAAACACTGTACTTATTACTAAATATTTTTTTAAATAAATTTGGATTGCATATTATTTTAAAATGTCATAGATATCCATTTTTATTTATTTTAATTACACTAATGTTGTAAGATTTATTATTAAATTTACTTAATGTATGCAGAATTTGTCTTTTCTCATATTCTATATTTATGAGTTTTTAAGTAAATGTTTCATCTTATGATTCTACAAATGTAAAGCAATTGATTAATAATTCTAAATATATTATTTTTAAAATTAAAAAAAACACAATATTATATATTAAATTATGTGATTGCAAAAAAACATACATTGGGGAATTGAGATGTATTTTGGAAAAAAGATTAATGACCACCAACTATTATACAATCATGTAAAAAAATGCTATAAATTATGAATCTCATACTGGCTCAGTTTTCTTTGACCATAAAAAAATCTTTAATTTTATCTTTAATCCAAATCATACAAAATTATTAAACAAAGAACTTTATCATAAATAAATAAAAAATCAAAGAGGCTATTTTGTGATAAATTAATTAAAAGATTGTATAACAGATAGACAATCTGCTAATATCAAATGTACACAGGTTTTGAAAAATCATGTGATATCTGTTTTTTTTGTTTATCTATATGACTTCAGTTGATAATGATTACAATATTATCTAAAATACTTTTGGCTAATTTATATATTATTTTTGTTATCATTTACCATTATTATAATTTAAAATTTACATATAGTATTTTTTTAACAGGTAATTTATTATATATATATATATTAAATCAAAGATTTTCACAGACTACAGATATAAGTGGAAATATTATCCAGGTACATCCATATATAATTAATTAAAAAATATATATAGACTGATAAGATGTGATATTTTGGAGTATTGTCATCATTTATGAGTGAAATGTTGAATGTATAGAAAATTTTAAACTTGCTTTAAACTTTCCAAATACAAATAATAACACACAAATAGACAATACAGGTTAGTAATTACACAATGTTGCTTAGAAGTTGAACTCACACCTTTAGATTTTTGAATATTGAATTTAAGGCAAATGCTCTACAACTGAGCTTTTCTATCAAAAGCAACATATAGTAAAAATTTGATATATTTATATATGAGAGTTGGTTCAAATCCTCCTGAGTCCTTCAATTTTTTTTTATAATGAGGCTAATTATTATTATTATTTTTTATTTATTTAATTTTTCCTAAGAGCAAGATTTTTCCATACATTGTGTATCACCACACTGGGTTGATTTATAGCATTATTTGCTATTGTCATATGAGCAGCTTCATTGAATTTTCTTCTATACATTTTTTCCTCTTTATCTAATATCTTTGTATTTTACCACTTAAGTATATGATTAAAATATGATAGTAAATTGAAATAATACACATTGCTTTATTAGAATTTTGGTAAGGGCAAATCTAAGATATTTCATTATTGGATGAAGAGAGTTTTGAGTTTCTTATATCAAATGATTAATATTATTTTATGATTTGATATGATGTACCATGATATGTTCTATTAAAAATATGTTGACAAACTTTTAATTTTGTCTAAAACAAAACAAAAAAATCAAATGGTTCATCATTTAGAAGATCATATGATGTGTTTGCCATGAAAGTAGCTGTTTGAGCTATGACTTAATAACATTTTTTTGCTTTTTAGCCTATAACTTTATTCTTATGCTAAATTGTACATATTTATTTGAAACTATCTGTATATTTATTATTTTTAACTTGGCATAGATGAGGTCACAATTTGATAATTTGGGAACTAAAATATTCAAATTTTACTAAAATAGGGGGGAAAAATGTTTCTTAGTTTGTCTCATTGAAGTGGTTTTTAACCTTTGAAAATTTTAATTTGATTCAAATTTTTTTAGTATTAAGGTTTTTGGTTTGTAATTTTTGATGTAATACATTTTTTATTTTTTGTAATTTAATTGTTATTAATTTTCTTCCTTTCTGAGCCAACATAATATAGGTTCACCCTTTGGATTATTTCTTCATAATAATGTTCTATTATCTGCAAATAATTTAATCATTTCACCATTTTCTTAAATTCCATTATATTTTTAATATATAAATAATTAATCAAAAACAACAAAATTATAAGAGCAAAATTAAAATTATAATAACATATTTTTGATTTAAATTTAAGCTTTTAAGTGTTGTTTATTTCTACATATCTTTTATTTGCTTTAATTTTTTTTGTTGTCTTCATATATTATTGTCTAGCAATTAATTGTATTTTTAAAAGCATCTTCATAGAATATTCAGTTTTAGAAATATTCTTTTTATTTTCTAATTTTTATTATTTGATTTTTTTTGTTTTTTCATTTTTTCAAGTAATGTAGGCTAGTAATTATTAAAAGTTAATGATAATTCTGTCAATAACTTTTGTATCATACTTTCATTGTCTAACTTTATTAGATATAAGTCTAAACTAAGCATATAATTATTATTTAGTGTTTAAATTTCACAGAGTTTTAAATCTTTTGAATCATTAGTGCAATAAAAATTAATTATTTTTTAAAAAAGCTCTCGTATTACATTTTGAAATTTTATCCTATATTTTTGTTATACTGCAATAATATTTTTTGCAATGTTAAAGTTCTTCTGAAATTTTATTCTAATTGTTTTATTTTTCCCCATTTAATAGATCATCTGATAAAAGATTTCTCTCTGCATCAAACATATTATATTGGAAATAACATTTTAATACAAATTAGTCAGAGCTGCTATGTTATTTAGAACATTATCTTAAAATAAACACAATTTTAAATTCAGTATTTTATGTCATCCATTGGTTTTCAACATTTGGATAAGAAAACTTTAAAAACTATTTTTTACATATGTTTTTGCAACTCTGCTATATTATTTGATGTGGGCAGCATTGGCAGGAACTGTTTCCTGAAATCTTGAATATGTGGGGATTGAATTTAAAATAACTGGAAGGATTAAATCTTAATCAATTTTTAAGGATATTAATCCAATGGAATTTCTTCTTTCTTTACCTAATAAATTTCATTAGGCCCTTTTTCAAAAATAAGTGACACAAATTAATAACAAATTTTTTTCTTCTAATTTTTCCAAAAATCTTAGTGCTAATTATTTAATTGTATTTGCAGTTTCATTTGTATGTGAACATTGTGAATATCTGATCTTGCTATCAATCAAAACATCTTGTCTCCTCTTTTTATTTCTTAATACTTCAAATTTCATGTTTTTGTCTCTATTACCATGTGCTCATATAGTTTGGTGTAGTGGAACTTTGAGGTCTATGGATTGTATCACAGTTGTGATACTTCTAGTGTTCCAACTTTTTATAAACTCATGTGCAACTTACCATTTTATTACTAACAGTTGCTTAATTTTAATTTAAAAAAACATTTTTGCTTTTTTATGACTTAAAAATCAGTAGAAGCATGGAACCCTTCTTTTTCATATTGATATTTTGCTGTAAAATAAGACTAGCACTCAATTTAGGTAGACTATAATAACTATTTAGAAGCAATTACTGAATATTTCTTAATTATGCCTGGTTCCCCCCCCCCAAAAAAAAGCAATACATTTACATTTTTAGCACTTTTTAATAGCAGTTTTTATGTTTCATTAAAAACTCTCTTTATATTATAAAAGAAAATAGTGGGTGAACTACACCTAATTCTCTTTTTACATGACACATTGGTTCCCAAAAATTACACGCAAAAGAAATTCATGCAAAAAATACATTGTAAATATGGAAAATAAGGATATTGGTTCTGGATGTAAGAAATCAATAAACCATATGAAAAATTGTTAGAATGTTATATTTTTTGTGTGCCATAAATTTTTACTTCATAAAAATAGAACATGAATAAAAAATGAGTTATAGGAACATAAATTTCATTTGAAAAAAAGAAAAAACTTGAAAGTGATAATATTTATAATGAAATACTCACTGGTTTCTTTACACAAGCCATCAAAAACTTTAAAGTTCAAAGATTATCATCACTTCTACATTATAAGTAAAAAGAAAAAAAATGACATAAAGTTTATTAACATAATTTATTGGAATTTATTACTTTTATCTCATTTAACATAGTAATTTTTTTAAAATTTAACAACTAACATATTCCAAAAGAGAAATTGTAAGCTTATACATTTATCAAAAATACAGGTGACATCTTTCTTGCCAATAAAACAGAAAAGTGCCCAAGATTTTATTTGCTGTCACTTTCTGACTATAAATGGATACATTTGCATATGATTGGAATACCACTGCTACCATTAAAACTTGCAATGTATAACTTGCCATCTGTTGATTTTTGGAAAAATTAATAAATATAAATTTAAACAAGTTAATACAATTTAAATAAAATTATTTTTTTTTAACATCAACACTTACAAAGAATGTCAAAATGCAAAGAAAGCATTAATACCAAAAAGTACTTTCCTTTTAAAGCAAAACATCAAAGACGTCACAATGCAGATAAAAAAATTTACCTGTGTGCAGGAATATTCCTGAAAAAGGGATTTTTGTTTTGAAAATAATGGGAAAATAAAGACATGAAACTTTTTTTTTAATTAAATGATAATAACTGACAATTTTTTTTTTTTAGTTTTGTAACTAACTCAACCTCAAAAAGAACTCTGTAAATAAACACGTAAAAACATTTACAATCTTCTAAAAAGGAGAATAAAAATATTTTATATTACATGAAATTATTTAGAATTAAAAAAACAAATGTTTAATAACAACTTAAAACAATCTAAGAATTACTTTGAGATTATAAGTTGATTTTTTTAAAGCCTTACATACAATAACGTTTGCTTTTTTATTCCAATCATGAATAAGTCACAACAGCTCTAATCCTAAAGTACTGGTCCCCCTCCCCCCTCTTTTTTAGCATGTTATTTTAAAACAACTCCTGCAGGAAAAGAAATATATATATATATATTTAAACTCTTATTTCAAAAGCGTGCAAAAACAATTCCTGTAGAGAAAGCATTAGGTGTATATCATAAACATCATACAAAAGCAATAGTGTTTCTGAACATTGCTGTTTCTGTATTATGGACGATGTTTTATGTTGTAATAATTCAATTTTTTTAGTATACTATTCATGATTTATAAGCTGCTTCTATGAAATGAATAGATTAAACCGGCACTTGAAAAATGAAGACTTGCCTAGAAAAAAAAAATCAATTTAGAAGCAAATTCAATTTTTAATTTCGGAATTAGTCGTTATTAATTTAAACAAAAAAAAAAAAAACAACTACAAAATTCATTATTTTTTCATCCAAGTTGTTTTTAAATATATTTTGTTTTTATTTTGTGCGTGCGTGTGTGTAATGTTTGCATATTCTTTTATATATATAAAGTTATTACAATCTAATTAATAACGGAAAACCTTTTACCTTATTAAAATATAATCAGAAGTCTGATTTGCATGAAGTAAAATTATTTTATTAACCACGCGATTATTATCCCAGAATATAATTCCTATTTTTTATTTGATCAAAAAAAATCTTGTTGATTTTGTATGCTATGTAACGTTTTATGAGCAAATTATCCAATTAAGAAAAACTATTGTTGCCATGTCTTGTGAATTAAAAAAAAAACAACAACTTTATTTGAAACAACAAAATATCAAAATCTCATTTAAATAATTAAAATAAGACAAAAAAAAAAAAGAAGTTATATATATATAAGTAAATGAGCTTATGTTAAAAGTAAGTTAACACTTTATCGAATGAATTTAAATGCAAATCTAATTGCTGTGGGTAAAAAGAAAATTTAAAAACAAAAACATATACTTAGTTTTAATAATTCAGTCTACTCTCTTAAACTTTGTCTTGGATAAAATAATAAACAGTTAAGCCAAGTGATAGTATTTTTTAACTAGCATGGCTAGTTCAATTACTCACATATGAACCGAAATGTTTCACTCCAAAATTTTGAATTAGCTTATAATTTTTGTACAGACACATTATTATAGGAATATATGATAATGCGTTTTAATCCAGTTGTCTTTACAAAATGAAAAAAATATCGGATTAAAATAAAAGTTACCATATACTTTAGAAATGATTTTATAAAATAAAAAATCCAAGGGATAAATTGGCTAACTGAATATATTCTCTAAAATACTATACAAAAATTTGTAATTGCAATATATATATATATAGTAAAAAAAATCAAGTCATATATAGTAAAAAAAATCAAGTCATACATCACATGACTTACTTTAATAAGATTGTACTACAAATGTAATATAATGAGCACGCTGATAGCTCTTAGCAAGCTTTTCTGAATATCCCTATCCCCAAACTGGTTTCTAGCTGCTGGATGTCATCAGTGAGGCGCTAGAATATTCAGACATTAAATCTGAAAATACTAGCTCAAGCCCAGCATTTATCTAATAGATAACTATTATGTAGAAAATCCGAAATTTTCAGACATTTTTATAGTTTTGTTCTTGAAGCTTTGGCAATGTTATATTCTAAATCTATTAATACATGGTGTATCTGAACTGAGTTCAGTTCCATATAGCTATTTAAGTTAGATAGTTGGATTTGAAAACATATAGATGTCTGAAATTTTCAGATTTTACATTTAATAGTTAACTATTAAACAAATGCTGCGCTTGAGCTGGTATTTTTAGATCTAACATCTGAATATCCTAGTGGCTCACTGATGACAGCCAACAGCTTAGAAATCAGTTTGGGGACAGGAATATTTAGAAAAGTTTAAGAGCTTTTAGCATGCTCATTATATATATATATATATATATATTGTAATGGAAACGTATATG
>JAQFVV010014268.1:0-43206 GCA_028023455.1 Epiperipatus broadwayi
AACTCCCATTAAACTGAAAAGTAATATCTCTACAACACAAGCTCATTAAATTTTCCAACACTTCTACTGGCATTTCTACCTCTTTCTCTCTATCCCTCCTATACTTGTCCACTGCCAACCCTATTGCTTTTTTTACATCTATATTTGTGTACATAGACACCATATCCATTTTCACCATTATCAAATTATACCTCTCATATTTTTCCACCCTTTCCCTAATTTCCTCCACCAACTGCCTATTATTTTTTATGAAAGCCACACTCTCCCTATTCACATACTTCCTAAACATCTTTCCCAACCATTTTGATACCCTATCATAATACTATCCTATACCATTAATCACTGGTCTCAATGGCACCCCTTCTTTATATATTTTTTTAAAAGATATGGGAAAATTTTGGTTGAAAGGTTTTGGACTGAGTTGTTTTTGCTTTATATTATTTTGTTTTATTATAATTTTATATGAGAATATGAAGAATAATAATTTTGGTTGTATTGATATAATATTTATCTAATTTTTTTATGTTGTAGATCTGACGAAGACTGCTAGTACAGTCGAAACTGTTAAATAAATAAAATTATTTGCTTAAAGTGTTAAAGGAGTGTTGATGAGTTTATAGTGAAATATAAAAAGAAGCAAAATATAGAGCGAGAAAGAAGAAATGGATCAGAGTTATATGTGAAATAATTACATTGTTAACTACAATTATTTATAACATAGATATTTATACAAATCCATTTACTTCTGTTTCTAATCATGACTCGATCCTTTTTTCTTTTCAAAAATATACAGTACATATAGCCATATAATTCTATAATTAAAACCACTTCTTTTCTTTTCAAAAACTTTATTTGATGTATATATATATCCACTTATTTCCAATGTTTCGACTATCTTTACTCTATAGTTATTTTCAAGGATCTAGAAAAAACATATTACATTATAAACAAACTTCACATAATAAAACCAAAAAAACAAAATAATCAAAAACAATATAAAACATATAAACCCCATAAAATTTAAAGATAAATAAAATACATTAAAATCAATTAAATTAAAAATACAAAACATACACCACACTTACTTGACTCCCTTCTCAAAAAACTTTCCCTTTTTACATTTTCTTTTATCCAAAAAACCAATTGTTACAATAAAAAACCTATTTCCTTTTTCTTTCTTTTTGAGAAGGGAGTCAAGTAAGTGTGATGTATGTTTTGGGTTTTTAATTTAATTGATTTTAATGTATTTTATTTATTTTTAAATTTTATGGGATTTATATGTTTTATATTGTTTTTGATTATTTTGTTTTTTTGTTTTTTTTTGGTTTTATTATGTGAAGTTTGTTTATAATGTAATATGTTTTTTCTAGATCCTTGAAAATGACTATAGAGTAAAAATAGTCGAAACGTTGGAAATAAGTGGATATATATATACATCAAATAAAGTTTTTGAAAAGAAAAGAAGTGGTTTTAATTATAGAATTATATGGATAGATATTTATATGTATACATTGCAATTGCATTATTATCATTATTTCTTTAAGCCTTTTCTTATTAATAACTTATATAAAATTCAAAGGCTTTGCATATATATGTATATATAATTTTTTTTTTCTTTTATTAACAAGAAAAGAGTTGTTCCAAATATAATATATATCTATGGACTTTCAAATAATAACATACATTATAAAAACATTTGAACTATGTTAATAGTACATGAGTTGTAATCTTGTGGAATGCATAAGTTGGAGATAATGCTTGAAGTACGCTCTTAAACGTTAAAATCAGAGCTACTATTGCTGAAAGGAATTGTAAGACAATAAAACCTGTTCCACTAAACTGCTATTTTAAAACTAAACCCTTTAATATCAATAATAATTATCAACACAGTGAGAATAAGATTTTAACTAAATAACTAGAATTTTTTGTTCAGCTTAGAAAACAATTTTACTTCATCTTTAGGTATTAAAGGGTTAACTTGCAAATATTCTCAAATTTTTGTTAAAACGCCAGCGGCAACAACTTTTATTAATTGTTAAGTTTTTATATTTTCACTTGAAATCTCATTAATTTTTTCGAAAAGGAAAAATATATATTATTAAAGATATTCTTTTTTTTTAATGCAGAACATTTTAGAACAGGAAATTAGGTAAATTTATAAACCTAGTGAAACATTCTATACCCCTGCCCCCACCAACAATCTTTTATTTTATATTTTTCTTACACTGTTATCTTTAAAAAGGTAAATTTTTAAGATGGGAATGAATACACTGTACATTACTAACTACGTGATAGTTTTTTTAAAATTAAAATAAGTTGGTTATACATCAAATATTAAGATATCTTGATTGCATATTTCAGCTGATGCAGAGTTTTGGTTTACATACAACAAAAATAGAATATTTATTTTTGTTTACATTTTATATTTTTATACATTGTGATGATATTATTGCAGTCCTACTTATATTTTGGATCCATCATTTAATATTAATTGTTAAATGATTTTTAAAAAACGCAAACTTTACTAAAACTTTCAAATATATTCAACTATAAGTAATAGCACAAAGATAAATGTTTTGAATCTTCAGGTGTTGCAGACCTGACTAAAGACAATAATAGCTAGGGAATCAAGTATACATCTTTAGATTTATGTCTATTGAATTTATGGCAATGCTTTAACCAACTAGACTATTTTGTCAAAGACAATAGTTAATAATAATTTAATATATTTATCTCTAATAGTTCTGATTTCTTCACCTTTTCTTAAGGATATGGTTAATGAGTAGTTTATGAACATTATAAATTATCATACAAGGCTGACTTATGGGGTATTTGTCATTATCAGGTGAGCAACTTATTTAATTTTTTTTCTTTGTTTTTTTTTCCTCTGTGACCAATATTTTTTTCTTATATATATTGTAATCTGTGGTTTTGCTAGTGATGCTAGACTTTCTGCTATTTAATGTATTTAAGTATACAAATATTATAAAGAAAAAATTTTAATTAACTTAATTTTATTGTAAGTTCACTTTATTAAAGTTTTATAAATATATGCCAATTTCAATTGTAATTTATTTCAAATATTTTTATAAGTCGAAAACATTATTGAAATTCATTTTATATTTATACTATATTAATGTAAATTTGTCAATGGTTGAGGTGATTTTAAGTGATTCAAAACAAAGCAAAACTCTCTCCATATAGTAGTGCCATCTTGTGCTAACAAGAGCAATCAATGGATGCCAGAAGGCTTGTGCATTGTTTAATAACAATTATGTGCTAGTATGAGATAGTGATCATGTGATGTTTAGTGATTTTAAGTGTTCAACATAAAGATGTAGTTTTTTATTTAGCAAAAAATTAGTATTAAAAAGTCAAGATTGCTTTAGCATAATCCTTTGGTATCTCAAACTTTATTGTTTAAATAAGCAGTAATAATAATTAGGTCTAAAATTTTAGTATAAGATGTTATGGTTGAATTTCCATGCTTATAATAAAGCATTTAGTTTAAATTAACTAGCAGCTATAGTATATTCATAAGCTAATATCATTAAGAATTAAATAGATAAACTTAGATTAGCTAACTTAAAAGACAGAACATTGATTCAATACTATTTTAAAGAATTGTTAATTCTCAATTGAAATAACTTCAGTGCACATGTGTGTGAGTGTGTGGACATTTATTAATTTTAGTTTACATTTCCTTGTTTTAGAATATTATATATTTTTAAATACTTAATTTAATTAAAATATTGAATTAAATCCTAGGGAACTTAATAATTTATGTAATATAATTGAAATAGTTATAAAAGAATAATGTAATATTTTCTTTCTCAAAACAATATATTTTCTTTCGTTTATTATATTTTTACCATAATAATTTTATTCTTTTAAAATAATTATTCCAGATGGCATGTGTTAATTAAAACATCTGAGAAATATGTAAATGAGTTTTTATTTTTAGTTTAACTCTGCAGATCCCAAATTAACCTTTAACACTAAGGTGTGACAATTAAAAGGAAATATATGTTTTTCCATCAATAAAAACAATCATGACTAGGTTATAAAAGTCCACACACATGCATACAAGACTGAACTATGGCCTACAGATTATGTTGAACTACAAAAACCACTGAACTATGGAAAATTTTGAACATTTGAACTTCTAATGGAAGCGGACATGCAAAGGAGAAAGAATTTCAAAATTTCTCAACTATAGAATTAATGTTATAATTTTTAAACTATATTTTAATGTAACATATGTCTTTAGAACCTTTAAATTCAGGTACCAGAATTTTAAACTGAGTCACTGGAAATATAAAAGTTAACTATTTAAAAATGAAGAAAAGAAAAGAATGAAAATGTCAAACAGATACTCAATCTTGGTTGTTAAAGTATACCTATTTAATACTAATGCATCCTAGGAATTATGTATGACTTATTGTATGCATGTAAGAATTCTTTACTGTTTTCTATCTCATAAGTGCAATAAACTTTATTATAAACAATGTCTTAGAAATAAAGTTATTGAAAGCTCATATTTTGGCAATATTTATAACAGCACATTAATATTTAAAAATGTGTCTTTTACTAGCCTATTTGAAAAAATAATAATTATCAAAGACTTTTGAAATGTTTTATTTTGATATATTTTAAAATATTGTTTCAATAAAGTTTTTCTTGGATAAATTTATTTTAATAAATGAACTATAAATTTGAGAAGAATAAACCATTTATGTTAAAATTAAAATGATGTTCAACTGCTTTTAATGATTTGCAGATGAGAAGAAAATTTTTTTTTAAAAATCACTTGTTTATACTTCAATTTTATACTTAAAATAAATCAAATGAGAAAAAATGTATTATAATTCAAAATTAAATGCCATTATTTTAAGAAGACTTATTTATCATATTCTTTATGACTCTTATTATAATGCTCAAAATATGAGTGTGTGAATCTGCTTTCTCTATTTCTCTCTGGAAGGAAACCTACTTAACTTTGGAAAGAAATACTTGCTCTCTGACCTCCATATTTGAATAATATTCTTAAAACATGTAAATGGAAAACCAGCTCAATGTCATGGTAAAAATTATTTAAATCTGTTTTACTTTCTTGTATGTTTAAATATTTCATCAAATTAAATGGCCATTATTCAGTTACTTGTGTGCATTTCTGTTTAAGGAAATCTAAAATAATTTTTGCTGCTGTGTGCCTATTTTAGATTGTTTTACTGCCAACAAATGGAGAAATATTATCTGCTTGTAAAATTGTCTTCTAGCAAATGGTGAAATCTCCCAGATAAAGAATATTAATACTTTTAAAAGTTTTAGTAAACTGGTTATTATTTAGAATTATAATTTTGTGTATTTATAGTTTATTATTTGCTTGTTTTGTGTATTCTTGCTTAGTATATTTTATGCATTATGGTTCATGATAGTATTCAGAAGTTCACATAATATGCAATATTTTATTAAAGGTCCATAATTTTAGTATTATATCATTTTAAGAGTATTACTTTATTTTCTGTTGTGAGTAATATATCTATTTTAGTGAATACTTATATCTAAGCCATGAAGATATTGTACATTTCTATTTTATTAATTATTTAAGCTATATTTTATTAAGTCAGATTTGATACAAAATAATTATCTTATTAGTTTTATACATCAAGTAAGAATTATTATGTTTATTAAGAGATTGGAATTAGTTTCTCTCTTGTGTATTGCTATAAGCTTATCTTGTCAATTTCTATTTCCAAGGGATAAAGCTCTTCTGTCTCTTGATATTGATTTAGATAAACCCTATATTTTATAAAGAGATGTTTACCTGGTCTCATTTGTATTAATATTTTTCTTAAGTGGTATGTGTTCTTATATTTCATGCTTATATAAATGCTTTGTTTGAGGTAACTCTTATTGTTCCTAGTATTAATGATGGGCCATTCCTACTTTTCTCATATATTTAGGGACAAAGTTCTAGCATATTTCTTTGCTCTTAGAATGTAGATATGTATTTTAGCTCATGCCATCAATTGATTCATTACCTTTATTTATCTTTTTCCCTTGAAAGTATCATATTTTTGTATTATAACCATATATGGTATATTATATATCTTTATTGTTATAGCAATTGATATGGTTGTTTGTTTTTAAAGTGTGTCTTTTTTTTCTTCAGGTACACTGTTGACTATTCTTAGTGTAGATATGGATGGTCCTGATATATATATTGTAACAGTAGCAGGGTTCAAACCCTGTTACAAGGAAATTAAATAGCACTTACCAACTACCCTTGATACACGTAATTATTTAAATTGTCTTCAATATGTTTAAATATGATGTATGAAGAGTGAGATATATACATATGTAAGGGAGATAAATGTTGAAATTTTTTTTTAAAAAAAGAAAACAAAATGGAAAAAGAAAGGGATTAAAGAGGTATAATTATTTATCTCAAAATATTTTTTTAAAATATGTTATTACAAATTTGAGAAATACAGTTATACACAAATATTTATTTTTTATTATCGATTGTTTCCAATATACATTTTTTTTTATCGTATCTTACTTTAATGAGGGTAACAAAAAGAATTTGCTGTACATGCCTCTAGGCAATTCTTGGTTATTTGATACAATACTTAATGACTTTAAATTCTGAGACAGCTCTAATAAATGTACAGAGGACAAAAATACCAAAAATGATAAGAAGAAAAAAAAAAGAAATGTTAAAAGCATTCCAGAGAAAGAGATTGAAATGCTGATAAACTCTTTTTTTTTGGAGAAAGTAAAAAAAGAGGAATTTAATTAATTGAATTGGAACAGCTGAGCAGGAGAGAACAGGGGACATTTTGGAAAGAGTGATATTAATTTATACATATTTTTTGGATATATTAATTTGGATGGCTATGCTTTTGTGGTTATAAAGGACATCAAAGTTTTTTTTAATTAAATGATTTGCAGAAGAAATGTATTCTGAATCAATTTATAAAATATCAATGTTCGTAATAATGGGGTAACAGCAGATACGTGAAGGCGTCACCATCTGCTACAAGTACAGAGCTGATTCCACCTACCACCTGCCAGCACAAGAACCTAAGAATCTCACCAAGATGCTACACTAAATAACATAGACTTAAAGGAAAAGGATAGAATCTAATATGATAAACAAGTTTCCATTGAAAGAAGACATCATTATTATTTTTCTTCGCGTCCTGTTAATACTACAAATGGACACTAATGCCAGACTTTGCCAATAGCATATATCTCTCTTAAATAAAATAAAATCTTGATTTCTTATGAATTGTGAACTTAGAACTACCTAAAGATACATAAGTGAATGTGTCATTATTAAAACCCAAGAGTCCACAAGGTAATATGATTCTCTTTATATTAATATAAACTTAGAATTGCCTATCGTTACCCTCTGAATAATTATATACAGTTTAATTAGTAATTTGTGTTGTAGTGTATAACTGTACCTATATTTTTTTTATCCCAATCAATATTTATGTGTTATTTAGTAAAAAAATTTGTTTACTATTGCTTTGGGTATACTTGGATATGAGAATTATTTATATGTTTTTTTTTTGTCTTATGAATACTATGTTTTAATAACTTAATAATAAAAGTTATATACTTACCTTATAACTGGAATTATCTATTGATTTATCATTTATGTTCATCTATTGCTTTTCCTGCCAAGATATATTGAAAAACTAATTAAATACATCTGATAGGAATAGGCATGTATGTATTAAATAGATTTTTAAACTTAACCTTAAGTTTAAGAAATAAATTTGAGCAATTAACTAATGGAATAAAGATTTAAAGACAGGGAATTCAATACAGCTAATCGCAAGTTAGACGCGAGCAGGTTTAAGAGATTTAGAAAGAGGGAAAGAGAGCATTCAAATACACATATTTCTTCATATACCTCTGTTCATCTGATAGGTTTTCCTCCCAACCCTGAGAATGAGCTAGCTTGGGTCAGGCACCTCATTAGATAGTAGAAGTAGGATCATTAAGAGTTATAGGGAAAGTATAATTCTCACTGTACTAGTGAGTCTGGCGCTTGAGGTCAGCTACCATCTGACGCTCATAAATATACTTTTTCCATAAAATTTTATTTATATATTGTACTTAAGAGATAATGGCCACTGGAGAAACTTTTAACTTAGATTCTTAGACAAAATCTATACAAGATATAGAAATTGTGTTTAAAAAATTCCAAAAGATAATTGATTCATATTCGAATTTCAATTTGGTAGACACTGATCAAATACTATCTACAGGTGTTATAGCGATTAGACAGCCATAGTATTACATCCATTATCCTGTGTGGTCCACTTATCCATTTTAAAGACCTACTTTTGCCAAGCATTATAATTGATATATGGAGTTGACTGATAATATATATATATATTGTACCCTTTTGTTTAGGTTAGGATGAATTGTTTATATCAATTTACTAAAAAATTAAATTTAAAAAGTTATTTTAGAGGTATGATGTACATGTTGTGTTGATGATCTTTTTAAAAGTATAATTAAAGTAAATAAGAATATTTACTGTATAATATTATGTTAATATTGTAAAAAAAAAAGTCAACTAAAGATAAATTATAATCTTGTATGATTGGGAAAACTGGCCATAATAAATACGGTATTAATAAATCTTGTAAATAAATGTTTAAAGTAAATTTTAAAAGTAATAACTGGAAGTTAGATAAATAGTATATTTGAGTAATAAAAAATTAATATTTAATAATTGAATGAAAAATAAAGACAAAACTCTCCATACAGAGATGGTGATCATGTGATGAATGAAAAATATTTATTTAAAAGTATATTGTGGTAGAAAATGAATATTCGGTTTTGTGATATTAAACTATTATTTTAAAAGTTGTTATATTATTATTTTATAAAAAATATATATATTTCTTTTTATAAATTAAATTATTTAGTTTGTTTTCAGTTAAATTGTAAGCATTTCATCTGGTTTATAAGTCATGTTATAGATAGATATCGATACACATATGCTTGCGAATTTTTTTAGTAAAGTTGTAAAACTGTTTTAAAATTCTATTATAAAATTTGAAATATTATATTTGATTACCACAAGATAAAAATAAAATTAGTTAGTATAAAATATTAAGCTGTGTTTTTTATTATTTTAAAAAAAAATGAATGTAATAAGTAAAATTAGATTTTTGTTTTGTTTTGAAAAATAAATACATTTTAAAAAAGCTAAAGGTAATAATAAATATTATGATATGATTTTAAAAGTTATTTTGAGGTGTTTGGTAGATGTAAATAAAATATGAAAATTAACGAGGAATTAAAAATTATAATAAATAATAAATATTAGATAAATCTTTGTTTATTTTTAATTTTGATTCTGCATTGTTGGCTAGGTATGTAAATAAGCTAGCAGAGCATTGTTTAGTTAACCAATCGAGGGAGTAATTTATTCAGGTATAAAAATCAGTGCACAATTATTTTCGAGGTACCGCTACTACTACTTCTGTTAACTAAGTATGCTGGATTAAACAACTTAACTTCTGTTAGTTTACAGTCTAAAGATTAAGAGTACCATTAATAATCAATTATATTAATTACTACTTCTAAGAAAGTACAGTAATTTATTATAAGATCATATAATACAGAAATGCCTTGCTAAAAGCTAAGTAATTCCTTATCGACTGATTTATTAAGCTTAATTCTAACATCACATTAAACATGAATAGATCATTGATAAATTTAAATTTATAAAAAAAAATGTCAAAATTATTGTTTCCATTAGGCATATGATTTTGCCTATATTAATTAGTGATTCTAATTTGCTATTGAGATTAGCAAAGTGGACATCACATGCGCACATGCGAGGTTTAAAGGAAATTCACCAGAAATTAAAAGTAAAAAAAAAATAAATGCCTTTATTCAGAGGACTGATTTTAAAATTAAGACTAAGGAAACAAGATAGTAAAAATTTAAAAAAAAAACTTTTAACTTGATAAAAATAATTATTTTGGGAAATGCAGAAATGTTTCTTTATGAAGAAATATTTAATAATCTATTTTTAAAATATTGTAATAATTTTAAAGATGTAAAAACCAAGACCGTTATCAAAACGTTTCACATCTTATTAAAAGGAATCTTTAAAATAGGTAACAAAATTATCCTATTATTAATTTGTGTATGCTGGTCATACAAAAGATGTTAAAAATTATTTATGGAGATATTTAAATATGTAGTAAGTGTCGAGAAACACTGAATTAGTATTACTGTATCAAAGACACTATAAACTGTCATGGGATTTGAATGAAAGTAGTAGAACTTTGAAATTATTTCATTATATGATATCGAAATGTACTTTCAATAATTTTTTTTTTAATTAATGGAAACCATGAACTATTATTTTATAAACTTTTAGGAGCAGATCCATGGTTATTTATGAATCAATCCAAATATTTTAAAAGTTGACTTACCTTATTTTATTTTTTTGAAAGTTGTCATTCATTTTTTTTAAAAGTAGAACCAACAGAACATTTGTGATTTTGGCATCAGTAGAAGTTTTAATCAATAAGCGCTGGGAAGTTGAAACACCCGAGAGAAAAAAAAACATTTTTCTTTAATGAACTTTATGGACAAAGTTTTGTTTTCATAAATATGCTTTTGAATTATTTTTTTTACTAATCTTAGTGTTAATACTTATTCATGGATTAGAGATAGGAAAGGAACATAAAAATATTAAACTACTTACTAACATAATGCTTAGATTTTTATAAAAAAATATTTAGTAATTTTAAAAAAACTTAATATTTTAAGTATAATAGTATTGAATGAATGATATACTATGCAAGTTTTGTTATTTA
The DNA here is from genome assembly GCA_028023455.1 of Epiperipatus broadwayi. Taxonomy (NCBI): domain Eukaryota; kingdom Metazoa; phylum Onychophora; class Udeonychophora; order Euonychophora; family Peripatidae; genus Epiperipatus; species Epiperipatus broadwayi. The sequence goes on from JAQFVV010014268.1 coordinate 10,869, forward strand.
GTTTGTGGACCAGAAATGTCAATTAAGTGATTAACCAGTGGAGATATCACTTATGGTAATAATTATAAAAATATTAATGATTTTATGATGTTTTTTATTTTTATTTTAGATGGTCAAAGTATTATGTCATTTTTTTGTGTGGATGTATGAGAACGTATAAATACATGATGCATACACGGAGCTTATAAGTGTTTATTTATTTTAAAAAATATGCATACTTTTATCTTATATTATAAATATATTCTAACGTAATGGGAATATGATTGTATGATTCTATTGTGATTGAACTTAATACTTATTTTAAGTGGTTGAGGTATTATATCAATACTGATTATTTATATCTTGGTTTAAGAGCTATTAAAGGAATAGAGTATTTTTTTTATTGAGCAATTAAGTTGTTACTTTATGCAAATTTATTTATTGTTGTAGAGATGTGTAAGAATTTAGCAATGTAGAGTGGTAAATCTCTAAAGAAGTTATAAGGATAGTCACTTGGAAGTAAGTTAAATGAAACCAAGATGATGTTTTTATGTAGGATGTATTAATATGGGAACAAGGATAATCGACAATAATGATTATGCAAATATAGATGACTTTACCTTGTAACTCATATATTTTCCATGGCAGTGTTTTCTTTGTGTTGAAGTTAAATGTTCCATAGAGCTGAATAAATAACCTGGACTTTATATTCTGTGGTGGAGGTTATTAGACAGATAAGTCATACCTCATTTCTTATACACTGTTACCATGATGACTATATAATAGAGGTACTAGTAAGTTTAGACTCTAATTTGTTTTATATGCCTACATATCTGTTCGCTATCAAAATTTCTAGTATTACACTATATAGGATTGTATTTAAAATAGGAAATGATAAATAATTTTGGAGGTGTGGATCGTATTGAAAAGGATAAGATAGGTTGTTTTACTTGGAGTGAAGATAGAGATGAATATGAAGATTATAAGAATATGGTTTATCAGGAAAAGAATCATAAAATTTTTCATATTCGAAATTGATTATTTTTTGATAAAAATGTGTAGGTGATAATTAAAGTTGGTTTGTAAAAATATTGAATAACTGTTAAGTATTTTAAAACTTACATATAATGCATATTTTTTGACAAGGAATGCCGAATCGTGTTAAAATGATACAGATAGTTATAGCTTTTGTAAATGTTATTCTGTAGCAACGATATACACCAACACATACATTTTATCTGATATGAAATTAATATTCAATCAGTAGTATAATTAGACAGCTATATTGTTAATTGAATTTATTCATGTTGTTATTAAGTTGGCAATGACTACATGATATGTTAAATTATTTTTAAAGAATTAAGTATAAGTTAATAAATTAATGTACATGTAACAGAGATACATTATAATAATATTTTAATAAGAGATTTTTTTTTTAAATGTTCCATATCTTTTTTTGTTTGTTTGTTTGTTTTATAGTTTAATTTTGGAAAAGTACAGAAATGTGATTATATAAAGTTCATTAGTAATGTAAATAATGTACATAAGTTTATTGTTGAAGTTATTAATAAAATTTGTTCAACTTGTTTTATAAATCTTGGTGTTGACTTAATTTTTCCACATCACAGATTTGCAATCAGAGATGATTTGAATTGAAATAAGATATTTGCACCACATAAATAAGATGATTATTTAAGAGTTATATTTTCTTGATATGATTTCTTCAAGAAACTTCATTTGTCATATTGTTATTATGGTCATAGAGTAACTACAAGATATTTACACAGAAATATATTATTATTGGTTGCCACATATTATCAGATTATAAGATTATACCACATATTTATAAGATGCCATGTGAAGAATAAAAAAAATTATATTATATTACTTATTATTATTATTCATGATTAGTGTTATAATGGGAAAATAGATAAGATTAAATTATACATTGACGATTATTTTTATTAATTTATTTATTATTAGTATTAGTCAGAGGTATTTGAGAACGATATTAAATCCCTTACCATGCTTAATTACAGAAATTATAATTGTCTATAACTATTTTAAAAGAACCTGAGAATATTTGAGCTAGATTATTTAGATAGAGAGATGAAGATTAACTTATTGGAATAATCTTAATTAATTAATTAATTATTGAAGATGTAGGAATGCTATAGATTTAGTGTTTGAGATAATAGGAGGGAGAATAGTGTTCTTATGCCATTGAGGTAATATCCTATGGGATATTGGCTCAATGTATTCATATTGCCACCTGTAAACTCACTTCATAGTCTTATGATTTTTATTAGCTATTTATTTATTTAATTATGAAACCAAACCATATTATTACTTAATAATTAGAGCTAGTTTAATAATATACAGTATTATAGAATATATTTCTTATGGATTAAATACATTTAAAACGAGCATAACTATTTATCTAAGCTAGACCAATTTATTATTATTACATATTTTTCTGGAAGTGAGGGTACAATATATATGTATTATAATGGTCAGTGTGTATTGGAGTCTTACCGTATCTGCCATACAGGGCACCACCAGGCTACTGGAACCTGAAAAATTTATATAATAGGCAGATACTTACTGTTAAGATCCAGTTTTTATTTTATAAATATGACTGAAATGCTCCAGTCACTCGCTTGTGGAGCAGCAGAGATAATGTATACTTTATTTTTAAAGAAAAAAGATAATAAAAAATAAGAATAAGCCACTGCTAGATTGACAATACACAGAAACATTTATTTTGCACATATATAAAATTCAGAATTATTTATTTTAGTATGTTTACTTTAGAATTTGATTTACAATTTAACTTTTTATTTTATAAGTTTGCACAGATGTATTAATTTATATTTTATTAGACTGTCGAGTATGGATAGACTACATAGATTGCAATCGAAAAAGAAAATATTCTATATTCCTTATTTAACCTTAGGCCAAAAGTTCGCAATCAAACTAACGCCAATCTATTTTTTATATTGATGTATTCAATGCAACATGAATATGACAGCACACTACCATACTATCAGAAATGTACATCTGAACAGTGTGGTTATTAGAAGAAATATTCCTCATCCAGTACAGGAATGCTACATCTTTCTGGCAAGAAGAACAATACAAAAAAAAAAAAAATTTCATAGGAAGGGATTGTGGTCCTTTTTGCTGACTTACAATCCCATACCATAGGCTAAAGGGGTGACCCAAGGAGCAGGGAATACCATCTATCTCTGATGGTCAATAAGAAATAGGCTTATTTTGCCCAAGTACGGTGTATAATGTGATCCTACACATAGCAGATCTTCATGCTGCTTTACTAATTACACCAATACATCCAATCCATTGACCCAATTTAACTTTGAAACAAATAACCCAAGATTAACCCTCCCTTTAATTAAACTAACATAACTTTATGATCTATGCAGCCATCCCCACCCAACTTAAATTTAACATGATTTAAAGTTTTTAGCTTAATAAAAAAAATCGTAATAAATGCTCAAAAGACAAAAATAAATAAATAATGGAAATGATTTAAAAATACATATAATAAAAATAATTATTAATGATTTAATTTGGTCACATAGGAAAAGTTTTATAGTTAAAGTTCATTAGTTATAGAGTTCTTACGGTTTTAAAAAGAAAAAGTCCATACTTTCTAGTTGGATCCAGTGTTGTTTCTAATTCCCATGACATCTTGCGGAGATCAATATGCTGTTAGTCATTCTATTGGTATTCATCCGGAGATCCTTTGCTCTAGCTGTTATAGCTCTTTGCATGACTTATCTCAGGACCCCCGTGTCTGCAATGTAGGAAAATGATACTTCATTTTTCTTTCCTTTGGAAAAACTTAAGGGATTGAAAGTGTGTTTTTTCAATTTATTCTCCTTCAACTCTCCCAGAACTAACACACAGAATAATTTATTTCCAATCTTTTTCTTTTTATACTAAAATTGCAGATTGACTGAACATGACATGATGATGATGATGATTCTTTCACTGTGGTCTGTTTCCTGATAGATTTTTTTATTGGCTATTCTGTTCTTATTAATTTTCTCCTATCTGACCTCTAATTATAAATTGAGATGCCAAAAGGCTAGTTTACTTTGACTAATTAAAAAATAATCATTTCCATTTTTAGCCTTTTACACAATAGTAATTAAATTTTGTACATTCTTAAAGATATATTTTTATCTTCAAATCTTTTAAGTTTATGTTGAAAATTTAGTTTTAAAATACTTTTTTTTTTTAATAAAGTTTTCTTTTAATAATTTTCCATCTGTGCGATTTTATATATATACGAGTTTAGATGACTTTTAATTTTCAATTTTTAAAAACAAATTTTTATTTGCGAACTTTTTATTTTTAACTTTATTTATGAAAAAATAATGTAACGTTACAATATATATATATATATCTGTTCTGCTGTGTTTGCCAACATTACAGAAAATAAAACCAATAATTACTTTATTCAAATTTTTAAAATTATATTTATTAGTCTAAATAGGCAATATACATCACCATCATTATCCAGTAGGATGTCATTTCTTGATTGGTGAAACATGAATAATCTTTAGATTTACTCATTGTTTGGGAAAATATTCTGGTGTGATTGTATGCAAATGTGGAACTTCTTGAAATAATTCATAGATTAAATAAAAATAATCATCAGTTAGAAAGCTATAGAATTATTAAAATAATACATAGGTTTTACAGCTTAAGAAAATATCAATTTTTAAAAATGATATTTATGTTAATAAAAAATATTATCAAGCAGGAGAGTATAAAACTTGGGTAATAATGATTATGTTAATAAAACTTTATCATTTAGGAAGATATAGAAGTTAATGTAATAGTAATGTCAGTAGTAATTCAAGTTTTCTTAGTTAAGAAAGGTGAAATTTCTTGTAACAATATGGGTGTTCATGAAGTGTGTATTAATTAGTCCACTGAAATAAACAATAATTGGTGAACCCTTCATTAATTATATATATATAAATTTAAGCTACCATTATTATTTTTGGCATTTTTTAAAATAATTTCGAATATCCTAATGATTTTTCAAACTGCACAAATTGTTAGCATTAATTTAAATTTTTTGGAAATCCCAATAGTTTCTTGAATTGTGCCAATCGATATATATTGATCTGCTGCATGAGAGCCATGGAATAACTACAGTAAGACATACAACAATAAATAAATAAATAAATCCACAAATAATGACTATTAGCTATTTATTATCTGAATTAATTTGTTATAATTTTATAGGCTACAGTTAACATAATATAATAAAAATTTAAATATACAAATCACTATTTTTATAATTACTCATAAAAATTGAGTTCCAAAATGTATCAAAAAATAGTAACTGTAAAGCCCTAAATTTTCTTTAGACCTTCAGTGATGAGCTGCACTGAAATCTTAGCTACTTCTTGCTGAAGATCTTTTGTCAGCCTCTTTCTTTGTTCTTTGATATTTTATCCAGTTACTTCAGCTGTGGAATTTCCAGAAAGGCTAACTTGAATTATTTTTTTAAGGGATTTTGTATTTCTTACCACTATTGTTCTCTGAAATTACTAATTTATATTTTAATTAATTTTTTACTTCCTTCTTTGTTTCATTATCTATTATTAGCATTTATCTAATTAAGGATGTAATTTTTTTTCTTTTTTGTCAGATTTTGTTTTTAAAATTTCTCTCAGGTATTTTAATTTACTTCTCTCCGGAACTTTTTATTTAACTGATTTTAATTTGTATATTTTAACTTACATTTTTCATAAATGTATATACAAACCATTTTTTTTTTTTTTGTATTTTTATTTTGGACTATTTATCTAATATGCGTATTGAATGTCTTTAGAAAAATGTAACTTTATTTAAATATTTCAAATACAGTCAACTGTTAGTAATAACACATCAAACAGGTTAATATATGCACGTTTCAAGAGATATCATTTCCCCCTCTTCTTCAGATGTTGCTAGCCTGACCAGTGACAGTCCTAGAATGGGATTTGAACCTGGACCCTTAGATTCTTGAGTATTGTAATTTAAGGTAACACTATAAAATTAACTTTATTTAAATATTTCAAATACATTCTAGTGTTAGTAATAGCACATCAAACAGGTTAGCTAACCTGTTTGATGTACTACTCAAAAATCTAATGGTCCAGGTTTGAATCCCATGCTAGTACTGTCACTGGTCAGGCCAACAACACCTGAAGAAGAGAGGAAAGTAATTCCTCTCAAAACGTTTTGCATATACTAACCTGTTAGATAACAGTTGAATGTATTTGAAATATTTAAATAAAGTTAAATTTTTCTGAAGACATTCAATACACATATTAGATGATGGAAATAGTCCAATATAAAATACAACTAGACCATCATCATCACAAACCTTCAGGAAAACACACCATTTCTTTGAGTATATTTATACAAGTCTTTGTTTTGCAATTAATGTAGTGATGAAGTGTTAGGTTTTAGAGTATAAGATCCTTGGATAGATTTCCAGTGCTGTCATTTTTGGTATTCAAACTTTTGATAAACTCTGGAGCAATAGACCTCATTGACTATTATTAAGGCTGTTTAGATGTTTTCATATATCATATAAAAACAACAATGAAATTCACTCATTTTATTTTTGCATCCATATGAATAATGTGCCTTGTATACTAATCATAAATTATATGTGTTATTTTCCATTAAATTTATAAATTTCATTTGTTTTCATTTACTTAGTTCAATAATGTGAGTGGAATGCCTGTAACTTTTCTAAAACATTGCAAACTTTATTTTCCCAGGATTTTTTTTTATAAAATTTATTTGTTTGTTATTTTTAAATTAAGAAAAAAATAAGGTTAAAATATGTTTGAACCCCCCCCTCACCAATAGGAATAGTTAATAAGCATAAATCAAGCAGTTTAGTCTATCATAGAATGAAATCAATCTCTGTTGAGAGATTATTCCAGCTCTTTTATAAAAGTTAAAGTATATATAAATGAATTTTTTTTAAAACTTGTTTTTTTATATGACTATTTTAGAAATAAAATAACACAATGATATGTATGTTTAAATGCACAACCATATTGAACTGAGTGGGAATAGTAGATTGATTAGAAAACAAAATCTAGCATAAAATTTACTCTTTAATGGAAATAGAAATTGTGAAAAGCAAAACTGTAAGACTTACTTATATATAGAAAAATATAATACAATTATTTATTATAAATTCAATCTACTCTGACTGCAATTTAAGTCTTGCACCACACTAGTCCCTTAGACAGAGAAGCATAATACCTAGAAGATACCTATGACCAAGATGAGATATATAAGATATATAACTATGACTACATTTCCAAGCCACAGATCTTCTCAACTGCTAAATTCAACACCTGTCATTCAAAGCACTTTTTTGTTTCGAAGTAAACTTCAGGCGCCAGTTAATTACAAGAAGTAACTAAGATAACCTGAATGTTTGGCATACTAATTCAGCACCTAAAAAATCCCAACTAGCTCAATCAAAACAAATGGAATAAACTATGTGTTAAACTTTTCTCAATTGTTCTTAGTGGTATAAGTACAGAATTGACCGATTGATAGACAAATACTTTATTTTACCTAAACTGTTTACTGTAATTTGTAAACTAATTATAAATTTCTAATTAATATAAATAATAATTTTATAATATTTCAGGCACATACATTATAATAAACATAAAATAGTAATGTAATATAAACATAAAGCATAAATAAATACCAAGCATTAAAACATGCACATATATTCTATCATAAGCTATTTGAATGTTTATGAAAGTTCATTACACTACACCTGCACATAAATAGTTCATTTTATGCTGGCTATAGAGTTCATTTATTATACTGATTCAGGGAATACTCAAAGATTGGAATGGTTACTTTAATTAATATCAGAAATTGGAATAAGAAATGTTATTACTTATAGGATTTTACAACACTGTGGCTTCTCGCTCTTTACTGCTGCATGTGTGTTTTACCAACCTGTTGTATTTTAAGCTTCTGTTGCATTCTTGATGATTGTGATTACATGATCCTTCTATTTCAGGCAGTTAACATTCCTGATGGCTTCAAATTATTAGATGGGTATTGCTTCTACCTGGCAGACTACTGATGTTCTGTCAGACAGGCTGGAATCTGGTCCCATATTCTGACTTTCAGCTTAACACTGCATTGTCTCTAAAAACTATGTCTAATAGATGACTGTATCTAAATATGTGAAAGACTCACTGATGAAATTTTTGGCCCTATTTATGTGGTGATATTGTTATCCTCTTTTAATTGGTTTTTAAATTCATCCACTGCTTTTGTTGATTAAATTCTTAAGATGTGTCTAATTAATTCTGTTGTTTATGGATTTTAATTAATAGCCATTGCTAATTAATTCTTATGTAGCTTATCAGTATATGCAATCTTTGAAGGAAATTTTTTAACTTCAATTATGAGCTTTCCTTTTATATTTAACTTTCATATTTTATTTTATTTTTAACATGCACACATTTTATTTTTATGTTTAAAAATCAACTCGTTATTTATGCACACATATATTTTATTTTAAATAAATGGAAAGAGAGATTTTTTTTTTTTTAGTTTTAAGATTTCTCTTTTTTTTCTTTAATAGTTAATTTTTTTGCTAAGTTAGATTTTCTTTCCCCTGAATTAATTAATTTCTAAAACTGTACTAATAAATGACATTTGCCCTTTGGTGATCTATGTTTATAATAAGAAAACTCTTTAAACTTTTATAGATTTCTTTTTTTTTTAATGAAATATTTTAATTACAAAATCTTTGTTATTTAAATATAAGCTTTGATTTTAATGATTATAAACAACTATTTATGTGTAGCACTATCCATTAGCTGAACAATATATAAATATAAACTTAATGAGAAAAAGTGATAAGTTTAATAAATTAAAGAATTTTAAAAGACTGATTTTTTTTAAAATATTAAATAAAAGACTTATAAAGTGTTAAGATTTGGAATAGATTATTTTTTAAAAATTACTGTCTAATTAATGAGAGTAGAATACATCATTAATGAAATAAAACAAAGGAATTCATATGTAGATTTCCTTTATAAGATAAATTGAAATAACTCATTAATTAAAGAAAAATAATATAAATTCTTGTATGGAGATTAAAATGAAGAATCACCCAAGCAGATGGATGGTAGTATGAGCCAATCAACTGCAGGGATTAAAACAATGAAGGCACATGAACATATATACTGAAGCAGATCATCTCCCATTGTACAGTGACTTCAAATGCAAAAAGATGGGCTCTGAATGTGAGAACAGTCAGCTAGGACTTTTACAGGTTGTATTTATCTAAATTATTATTTATGAATGCATTTGGGTCTTATTATGTTGATTTCGAACTATTAATTAAAATAATCATTAAATTTAGATAAAAAATAACTAGGCAATGCAAGTATCAATCAGTGAATTTGATGTTAGTGAGGCAAGTAGTTGGCCTCTGTACATTCAACATGTAGAAAAATACTTATTCATAAATAAAGTTAGATATAAGATTCTTTCATTATTATGCTTTTCTGGGAAGTGAGTGATTGAGATAGCCAACAGGCTCACTGAACCTCTAACTCCTGAACATTGTACATTCAATCAGATTAAAAAGCATTTGTCAAATCACTTTAATCCCTAGCTTGGAACCAAGGTTGAGATGAAAGTATAAAAGATTACGATAGTGCTGTTTGTAATCTGGCAAAAAAATTCCATATATGGATCTCTCCTAGGAAACTCTGCTGGAACAATTTCTTACAGTTATGTGTAATGATAGTTTACACAAACAATTATTGGCCATTAGCAGTTTAAATTATATAGAGGCTATAGACCATGGGAACCAGTTCAAGAGTAATAGCAAATCACAAACAGATGTTCTTAAAACCATAAAGAAAGAATTGTCTAATGGAAATAGTGCTAACAATGAAACTGCATTTATATATTGGGAAAAAGAACCACAAAAAAGTGGGCACATAAAAAAATGTGTAAAGAAAAACAATGATACCAATAAGGAAAGTAAGAGTTATAAACATTCATATCAGGGTCAGGCAATTCAGCATACCAATATTAGAAAAATGTCCACCAATGATGACAAAATTAAGTTAAAACTAAAGCTGCATGATCAGTCCATATCTATGGAAGTGGATAGTGATATCAGCTTATCATTGATATCTGTCCACGATAGGTATACTGTCACTTCCAAGAGTAGGAAAAGACCTATAGTACAAAAAACTGACCTAAAGGCATTAGATATGAATGATAATGCCAGTCAGGGAAAAATTAATGTACTATCACTATATGTAGTACATGCCCTATTAATCCCATATTAGGACAAGACTGGTTCAGTGCAATGGGAGTAAAAATAACAATTACTAAAAAAAATTAATAGCCTTCAGAGAAAAAAACTTTCCAAGGAGGTTAAGGGGAATTTGTGTAAAATAGATATACTCAGAGAGAAAAAAACCTTTCTATAAACATGTGACTGACCCCTAGCATGAAATCTGGGAAATTACTGGTTGGAATGTATTTAGATAGAAAGTTGCACACAAAATTATAAATATTGTGCCAATTGTGGATCAAAATAAACATCAAGCCAGTACCTATAAATTTAAACCACAGGAAAAAGGGTGGGTAAAAAATAATATGAACAACTTTTGGTCACAGGCAGAAGTTATTTGTCATCTATCAAAACAAGTACTTATAGTTCGAATGAAAAATGAGAAAATATTTTGCAAGCATGTAAACTATATAAAGATGAGATTGAGGAGATAATGCTCCACTTATTCAACACATCAGACACTGATGACCAGTTAAGAGAGAACACACCAAGTGAGGTGGAACATAAACAACAACATGCTAAAAGAAAAAAAGACTCACATATCTTAATGACTATATACTGAGTTCAGAGATTAAAAAACGATCTCTGAACTTGGGGAAGTAATAATATGTATGTGTATGTTTAAATACACATACATATATTGGTATAAAATCAATGAGAAAAAGAAATAACATTAATAAATTAAAGAATTTTAAAAGACTGATTCTTTTAAAATAGTAAGTAAAAGATTTATAAACTCTTAAGATTTGAAAAAGATTATTTTCTAAAAATTAATACCAGTCTAATTAATAAGAGAATACATTGTTAATGAAATAAAACAAAGGAATTCTTATGTAAATTTCCTTTATAAGATAAACTGAAATAACTCATTAATTAAAGAAAGATAATGATGCAAATTCTTGAATGGAGATTAAAATGAAGAATCACCTGAGTGGACAGAAGGGAGTATGAGCTAATCAACTGCAGGGATTAAACAATGAAGGCCTCAGTATTGGATCAAGAACACTAACTACACTTGATTTTTGGAGCTTCACCTGTGCACATGGACATATATATATATATATATATATTGGAGCAGATTTTCTCCCATGGCACAGTTACTTCCAAGTGCAGAGATGGCCTCTGAACATGAGAACAGTCAGCTAGGACTCTTACAGGTCATATTGATCTAAATTATTATTTATGTATGCTTTTTATCCTTATTATGTTAAATAATTGTATATATGTAAGTAGTTAAAATACTACTAAGGATCATTCATTAAATTATCTAAATATTAAGATTCTATGAAATAAACTTTCTTTGTACAGAATTTCATAAAAGTATGTATTGTTGCTCCTGTGATGAGATAAAGTCTGCAAAATTTTAATTTTCTTCTATGGTAGGTGAATGTATAATAAAAGCAAGTATGCTTTAGAAGAAAAAGCAATATCCCTTTATTTTTGTTCACAATAATTCATGCACTGTTTCTATCTCCTCTTTTAGGGTTTTTTAAAAATAATATTCCCAATTTGGTTATGCACAACTTTCTCATGATTTTATTTACAAAATTTTATCAAACAATTTGTTGTTTTGCCTTTTTGTTTGTCATGATTTAAAACATTAATCATTTTTACACATAACAAATTTATAATACCTTTAAACATATATAGGTGAAGTTAATAAAAATTTTCACAAATAATGTTTAGCTTAGCACTTTCAGAGTATATTTACTCCATTTTCATAGTTATTATGTGTAAATGTAATGAATGTAAATTTATGCAAATCATAGATTTATATAAAATTGGCATTTCTTGTTTATTCCTAATATTCCTAACAAAATGTATGCATGTATCTATGAATATGTATGTATATAATCATTACTGATTTATGAATAAAGTAATGAGCTATTTTAATGTATATAAAGAGTTTAAACTGTGTATGATACTGTCATAACTTCTGTCCTAAGGGAATCATTTCAGTCTGAGATTTAAATGATATAATAAGTGAATTAAAAACAATTTTATGTATGCTTTGACTGCAAAAGAGATGGTATATACCTCAATGATACATATATATATATATGAAAAAAGAAAAACAAGTTTTATATACGTAAAACCTGCTATCGCTTGTATTAATGATCAATAGATGGTGCTTTACCAAGACCTCCAAATAAGCGTATTCTGTTTACATAAATGTCAAAGTCAATATTCACTGTCTCTTTCATTTGGCCTCCACTCTCAGATCAGCTGATTTCAAGATGATTTGCTCTCATCAGTGAAGGGATAGGAGTTATAAAACTAGACCTAAACACTAACTCCAAGCGTTTATGCAAAACGTTTCTATCAGTTTGCAAACATGAATTTTTTAGACACATTAATGTCTTCAAACTCAGCCTATCAAACCAGATAGCTATATGGGTCTGATTTCAGTTCAGTTTCTCCACATTTTATAACTCCTATCCCTTCACTGATGAGAGCAAATCAGCTTGAAATAAGCTGATCTGATGGTGGAGCAAAATGAAAGAGACAGTGAATATTGACTCTGACGTTTATGTAAACAGAATATGCTTGTTTGGAGGTCTTGGTAAAGCTCCATCTATTGATCATTAATACAAGCGATAGCAGGTTTTATGTATATAAAACTTGTTTTTCTTTTTCATAAATGTACCTTTAAAGTTTTCTTGCAATGATATAGATTGCAGAAACTTTTACTATGTGGAGAAACTGAACTGATATCAGACCCATATAGCTATCTGGTTTGATAGGCTGAGTTTGAAGACATTAATGTGTCTAAAAAATTTATGCTTGCAAACTGATAGAAACGTTTTGCATAAACGCTTGGAGTTAGTGTTTAGGTCTAGTTTTATAACTCCTATCCCTTCACTGATGAGAGCAAATCAGCTTGAAATCAGCTGATCTGAGGGTGGAGCCAAATGAAAGAGACAGTGAATATTGACTCTGACGTTTATGTAAACAGAATACGCTTGTTTGGAGGTCTTGGTAAAGCTCCATCTATTGATCATATATATATAATCAAAACTACCCCAAATCTAAAATTAAACCAAACCAGCATAAAAATAATATTAAAACACAACCTAAGGTTTCACTGCTACAAGCAGACTTCTCAAGTGTAAAGAACTACAAAAAAACTACACAATATATATACCATTAAAAACTACTCACAAATCCATTCACTTCCCATCCACCCTTAATATTAAAAGAACTCTTAAATAAGTTAATTGCTTCAGAATAATAAATTTTCAATGATAAAGACTCTTTAATTCTTCTTTTGATTTCATTTCTCTCAAAGAAGACAACCTTAGCTTCATCAAAATCAATAGTGTGGCCTGTGTCTTTTTCATGGACATACAAAGCAGAACGCAGATATCTATTTTTAACTCTACTTTTATGAGCCTTTATTCTTTCATTTAAACTCAAACTACTCTGACCTATGTAAACCTTCTTACAAAATAAACAAGGAATAAAATATACTACACCAGGAATAGTCTTTCTATCAAAAATTTCTTTTGTATTAGTTAATAAATTATTCAATGTAACACCCCTTTTCCAAGCAATTTTCTTATTTCCAAACAATTTACTATTTCTACACACAATTTTATAAGAAGACAATTTAAATGGCAAAGAAATAAAATCATATTTTTCTTTAACCTTTACATCCTTACAAATATTACTATTAAATAAAATACTTTTAACAAATTTATCAGAGTATCCAACACTCAAGTAATCTTTATAAAATTGATATTTCTGAAACAAAGCTACCCCACTAGAATAATTTAATTTAATATTCCTATGACAATAATTCCTTAAAGCAGATACTTTATGAGATACAGACTGATAGCTATAAAATCATATTATTTTGCAAAAAAGACCTTTTTAAAAACCTGTTACTCAAGCAGGAGAGTAAATAGGATTAATACTTACATATCAATCATACCCCCGGTCAGACTGCGATTTAATAAAATATTAAACCGACAGTCATTTTTCCAGACTGAAGTAGCTCTCTGGCTGCATGAAATGTGAAACATCCCATGGAGAAATTTATAACAGTTTTAAAACCCAGAGTGCCATCCAATACTTAGATTGGAACCCATGAGGTGCCACTAACATGTTTCAAGTGCTTGACCCAGGACTAGTTCTTTACATGAGACCAGCTGCACATTTGATTATGAATGGAGAGAGAAAGACAGAAAAAATGACATTAATAATTTTAAACAAAATTTATTTTAAAAACAATGATAATAATTATAAACGTAATAATAAGACATAATTAAAATGTAAACACATAAGAAATATTGCACATTTAACAAATTTTGCATGCTTATTTTCATGATAAGATTTAAAAGTTTTTATCCTGATATTAATAAATATTTACCTAGGATTTATAGCGCTGCTTTTGTACTTTATTTGTCATTTCAACATTGTCTTTGTAGCAGTTCTATTAGTTTTTAATTTCCATGGTATGTATCATAGTTCCTATATTTTTTTGTAGTTGAGTTGTAGTTGGGTGATCACCCCTTTTGTCCTTGGATCCGGTTAATTTCTTGGTCTTGGCATTAGTATTTCTAACTGAAAGATGGCTTTTTGTAGTTTCTTGTTCTTGGTTGCCTGGTTTACATAATTTTCACTTAATTTAGTATGGTGGGTTGAAACTTTGGCAGAAAGCAAGTCAGGGTAATTTTATTATGGCATTTTGCTAAATGGCACATGGGAGAAGAGCGGAGGAAATGACTGAACACAACTTTCGGTTCTAGCCAATCATTTTTTTTAATCTGTTTTAAATTGAACTTAATTCAAACTTAACAACTCTGGCTGAACTCAAAAACTGACTGAAACTCTATCTGAAACTCAAAACTGAAGACAATAGAACCTGTGTGTCTTTTATATTGCTCTGCCCCTACCTTTGCTCTAGCTTCAACACATTTTTATAATTTACATTTCTTTTTCTGTTTTCGAATTTTAATTACAGAGATTAGAAATTATTCAACTAATCAGTCTGGAATTTTAATCTCCAGCCTGATTATTTTTGTACAAACTGTTTTCATTAATCATAAACTTTTTATTTTTATTAAAAATACTTTTTTTTCTTAAAGAATATTTTTGTCAGATAATATTGTATAAAAGAAAGGCAAGTTATAATTATTAGTTTCTAACTTATCTCTAAATTTTTCCTGTATTTTAACTTCTGTATTTTCAAGCTATTGATTCTGATATATATATATTTTAAATTTTATATTTTTTTAATAAATAAGAAACAAGTGAACTATGTAACTTGTATATACACAACATCTGCGCAATGTGTGTATATACATACTGTTACAATATGTATAAATCAATTACTTCAAAATTAAATTAGTCTAGCCAAAATTTAAAAAAAATTCTTTAACACAATCAATTATTTTCCTGCCAAAGCAGTCTTCTTAAGCATAAAGGAATACAACAACAAATATACACTAATTACATTTACCACAGTTACATCCCCACACATCTTTAATATTAAAAAAATTTGTAAGTAAATTAATTGCTTCAGTATCATTAATTTTTACTAATAAAGATTCTTTAATTCTTTTTATTTCATTCCTTTCAAAGAAAATGACCACAGCCTTCTCAAACATAATGTTATGGTCTGTGTCTCTTTCATGGATATAAAATGTGAAATTAAGATATTTACTTTTAACACTACTGTTATTCATTCACTTAAACTCAAACTATTCTGACCTATATAAAACTTTTGACAAAATAAGGGATAATACATATTATTTCAGGAATCGCACTCCTATCAAAAATCTCATTTGTTATTATTATTATTAAATAAATTATTTAAAATAGTATTTCTCTTCCAAGCAATTTTCTTATTACCAAACAAATTAACATTCTTTTTTGAAATTTTGTAAAAGCAAAGAAATATAATTTCTTTAAGTCTTCATATATTTATAGATACTAACAGAATTGCATTTGCTCTTAAATAAAATACTCTTAATAAATTTATCAAAATTCCCCAAGTTCAAATACCTAATTTATGAAACTGACTTATTTGAAACAAAGCAAACTTATTAAAATTATTTAATCTTTTATTTTTATAACAATTATTTTCTATTATAGCTATTTTATGAAAGAAAGATTGATAACTATCAAGCTTAATTGTAGATCTTAAATCCTTACTGTTAACATAATGATTACATACCAAACAATTATTTTTTAAATCTCTTAACACTAATAAATCGAACAATTTTATTTTAGCAAAGTCGAACTCCGATCAATCTAAAATATATTTTATAGAAACATAAAAACTATTAAATTTATTAAGCAATTACATTTTTGCTACACCTTTTCACAAGTGTCATTCTGCCAATAAATTTCTAACCTTGCGATCCCATCAAATAAATCCTATGATCTCACAAATGACATGAAAACTGAAACTTGTGACATATTTAAGTGATAAATTTGCACACAGAAATAATAATAACACATTATTGTACTAAATAAAAACAGATAGTTGTGAGTTTTTGTTTCATTGTGGAAATTGAGGGTAAAACAGCAGCAATTCTGATGGAAGTGATCACGCAAAATATGAAAGAGGGCTTGATTATTTAATCAGAGTGCTAGAAAGCCTATAAAACTGAGGAACTACAATCTGCCAATAAACATCACATGATCACTAATACTGTATGGAGAGTTTTGCCTGTTTTGAACTATGATCTGCCAGCAGAGATTGCACAAAGAAGATAATGCTGTCATTTGCATTCTGTATATTTAAAACATCAGTCTATCATATTGATTTCATTTTAATAAAAGTTTACTTTTTTTTTACATTTTGATAAAAATTTACTAATTTATTTTTTTGTTTTAAAAAAAATAAAGTTAGGCTCACTTCTCTATCAAGAACTTGGGCATTTGTTATATTGCTTAAACACATGCTTTAACTTTCCATTTTGGAAAAATTCTGAGCTAGATGTAGTTGTTTTTTTATCTGTTTACTTCATACTTTTCTGCCAGAATTAATAGATGTAGTATCTTGATTAAAACTTGGCAATTTTCTGCTCACTGTCAAGGAGACTGTGCTTAAAATGTAATGTTTAGAGGCCTGCAGAGAGACACGTGATTGTTTCATTGTGACAATTCATGTTACATATACATGATAAGAATGTTTTGATTTTAAGTAAATAGATGTCATATTAAATTAATTTTTTTTTTCATTTTGCTTATGTAAAATTTTTTTAATTTTAAGTAAAATTTGGGAATTGCTGACCATGTTTGTGATGGCAGAATTCTGGACCTTGGGGATGGAGATGGAATGATGGTTTCTGTGGAAGAATGCTGTACTTTGTGGAGAGAGGAAAGATGGCTGCACTAGCTGAATGCCTTTATCTTGGTGAGGAGTGGAAGGATGATTGCAATATCAGAATGCCATCTTAAAAACTCACAACTTTTTTATTTAGTATTATAATGTGTTTTTATTATTTTTCTATACAAATTTATATTTTTTGTATTGTCAAAAATAGATATTCAGATTTATGTATTACTTGCTTCAATTAGTGCTACGTATTAGAGCTGCTACGCCTTTTCACATTCTTATCAGTTTGCCGATAAATTTCTAATTCTTGTGAAACTGTGAAATAATGTAAACACATGATCTATTTTGACAAGTTTATTACTTAAGTTTATCAGACATTTTGGTGTTTATGTTATTTGGTAATATTACAAAATTAGAAAGGTATCTGTGGATTCACTAACAGAAAATACATATTTCAAGATTGTAATGTTCTTAATAAATTTAACACAGAAAGTAATTATCAATTAGTAAGATGTAAGATACATGTTAATGCAAAACTAGAGAAACAAAAATTATTAAGAAAAACAATATTTACAGTTGATATTCTTAATCTTAAGAAATATTCTAATGAATTTAAATTAGAACTTAGAAACTGGTTTCAAGTAACATGATTCAGATTTGAATGAAATTGATAAAAAAAATAACTGATACACTTTTAAAAACTGCAAAAAAGACAGCTGGTAGAAAAAAGCAGCAATTGACCAATAAAATTTCTACTGAGACTAAAGAATTTATGAAGAAAAAAAGGAATATGAGGATATATAATAATAATGCATTAAAAAAGATTGAATATCTCGAATTTTGTAAAATGGTGCGGAAAAGAGTTGAAAATGATATAAGAAAATATAACTGTGAACTATCAAGGAAAGCTGTAGAAGAGAATAAAAGTCTAAAGAGTGTAAAACAACATTTTGGTATTGGTAGGAAATTTATATCTGCAATAAGAAAAAAAGATGGAATTATTACTATAAAGAGAGATGACATCATGAAATGGGTAGAAGACTTTTATCAAGAATTATATAGTAATAAAGAACAAGTATCATCTTCCGAATTTCCCAGAATTATAAATGAAAAAATGAGACATGCAATTAAATGTATGAAGAAAGAAAAGGCTCCAGGTAATGATTGAATTATAACTGATATATTAAAAGAAGCAGGTGAAGAAATATATATTTTTTTAGCAAAATTATATACCAAATGTTTAAATGATAAAGATGTACCGGAAGATTGGAAGAATGCAGTAATAATATTAATATTTAAAAAAGGTGATAAAGAAGATATTAGAAATTACAGACCTATCAGCCTTTTATCAGTTTTATATACAATTTTTACCAAGATAATTACAACTCGTCTACAGAGAACTTTGGATTTCCACCAACCAAGAGAACAAGCTGGATTTAAAAGTGGTTTTAGTACAATAGATCATATCCAGGTATTGAGAGAAATTATAGAAAGGACAAATGAATATAAGTTGCCATTATGTTTTTGATTTATAGATTATGAAAAGGCATTTGATTCTATAAACATTTCTTCAGTGATTAAAGCATTGGATCATCAAGGTATAGATCCAGGATATTGTTATATTTTAAAGAATATTTATAAAAATGTAACAGCAACAATTAGATTATATAATGATACTAGGAAAGTCAACATTGAGAAGGGTGTAAGACAGGGTGACTACGTATCTCTAAAACTTTTTACACCAGTGCTGGAAGAAGTATTTTGTATATTAAAATGGGAAGGTAAAGGATTGAAAATAAATGGAGATTATTTAAGTCATTTAGATTTTGCAGATGATGTAGTTGTCTTTGCAAATAATACTTTAGATCTGCAGAAAATGTTGCAGGAGTTATCAGACGAAAATAGGAAAGTAGGACTAAAGATAAATGTTAAAAAAACTAAAGTAATGTTTAATGGATTTTCTTAAAATATACAAATAATGATTGATTATGATGAGTTAGAAAAAATTAACAGCTACAAATAGCTGGGTCAGATTATTAATACAGATGGAAACATAATGGATGAAATTAATCATAGAATTAAACTTGGTTGGAGTGCTTTTGGTAGAAATAATTTGATACTAAAAGAAAATATGCCTATGTGTTAGAAAAGGAAAGTTTTTAATGAATGTGTTTTACCAGTTCTTACTTATGGATCTGAGCCTTGGACACTTAATAGAAGAGCAATACAGAGACTTCAGATCACTCAAAGAAATATGGAGAGATGCATGTTCAGTGTAACAAGAAGAGATCAAAAACACAATATATGGGTAAGAGAACAAACAGGTGTTACTGACCTCATTGAAAAAATTAAAAGACTAAAGTGAAGTTGGGTTGGATATATTGCTAGAAGAGATGATAATAGATGGACAATTGAAATCTTAAACTGGAGTCTAAGAGATTGTAAAAGACCCAGAAAGAGACCACATCTGAGATTGATGGATGAAATAAGAAAGTGTGTAGGAGTGAGCAAGAAATCAGAGAAGATGGATTGAACATGGAGAGACCTTCATCCAGCAGTGGATTGATAATGGTTGATGATAATGATGATGATAATCAACTTTTCTTTAATCTTATATAATTGACCATTATAGATAAAATACATAGAATAGTCCAATAATAAGTGCAAATCTTTAATAACTTTTATTTTTAATTAAAGATTCATTATTAATCAACAAAGAAATAAGAAACTCAACATGACTACAGATTGATACATATTTTTAATACCTAAACTCCCATTAAGCTAATTTATTTTCCATTTTCAAATTATTAATTTTATCAAAAGCCTCAAAAGAAGAAATAGTATAATTTCCCAAACTGACGAAATTGCTTTAAAACATTATTCAGGAACCTAGAAATTCCTTCAACAAAACTACCATTAAAATCAAAAATAAATCTTCAAGAAAACGCTTTGTGAGTTTTAATATCATAACACATCAGCTGATATAAAATCATTCGGATAATATTTCAAAATTTCTATCCTATTAAAAAAATTTAAATTTTGCATTTTCTTTATAACCTTTATGTAAAATTAAAAGCGTGCTAATAGCTCTAAACAAGCTTTTTTTTTTTTTTTTTTTTATGATAAATGCTACTACAAAAGAAGACATTCAAATCATTTTTATCTTGGATTGTCCCCACCCCCAGACCGGATTCGACCTATGGGTCTCTTCAGTGAGGAGTTGGGACATTAGATTTTAAAAAAACCAACTCAAGCAAAGCATTTATCTAAAAGTTAATTGTTAGAAGAAGATCTGAAACTTTTAGACATCTACATGTCTTTAAAGTCAGCTCTCCAACTGAAAAAATCATATGGGCCTGAAGTTAATTCAGATACTCCATATATTAGTAGGCTTAGCCATTTAATTTAGCCAAAGCCACAACAGCAAAATAATAATAGTAATAATAACAAGTCAGATGTCACATGACTTATATATAGCTTGCACTTACAAATATGTAAAATTAAGAGCGTGCTAATAGCTCTAAACAGGCCCATATGATTTTTTCAGTTGGAGAGCTGACTTTAAAGACATGTAGATGTCTAAAAGTTTCAGATCTTCTTCTAACAATTAACTTTTAGATAAATGCTTTGCTTGAGTTGGTTTTTTTTAAATCTAATGTCCCAACTCCTCACTGAAGAGACCCATAGGTCGAAACCGGTCTGGGGATGGGGACAATCCAAGATAAAAATGATTTGAATGTCTTCTCTTGTAGTAGCATTTATCATAAATAAATAAAAAAGCTTGTTTAGAGCTATTAGCACGCTCTTAATTTTACATATTTGTAAGTGCAAGCTATATATAAGTCATGTGACATCTGACTTGTTATTATTACTATTTATAACCTTTATTAACTTTCTTTTAATTACATCACCAGGATTTTTTTTAACAGCGTAAATTTATCATTATTTAATTCTTAATTAACTTATTTTTTAAAAACATTTCATAATGACAATATGACTAGCACTGTCTTCAAGAGAAATGATTGCATCTGCCATTAATCTCTCTTCAAAATTAGATAATTTAGAATAAATGCCAATTTATTGCAAAACTTGTGAACAAAAATATAAATGTTTTTTTTTTTTTACAAAAAGTAATAAAGTTAATTTTATTTATAGTGTAGTTATTAGAAATGATAATTCTACTAATACAGTTGTTAATCTTGCTGACATTAAGTTAAATGCAAGAGAATTAGAATGTCTTTGTAAAGGTTTCCATTTTGCCCCTTTTCATGCTAAAAACATTATTTTTGATACAATTTTATTTACTGAATCCAGTAATTCAAATGATAAGTAAAAATTAAGTATTGAGTTGGTTTTAAATAAAAGTTTGAAAAATAAAGAAAAATTTATAATTGTCCTGCTGAGGTTAAATATTTTAAGAATAGGTTAATTTCTGATGATGTAATCTGGTGTGAAGACAAAGCTGCTCATTTTATTGTTATGAAAAAAAAAATGTTTTTGGAAAAAAAACTTGATTGTATACAATTTTTTAATAGAGTAGAATATTTAAAATATGCTAAAGATTTCATATTAGCTAAGATATTTATGAATATTAAAACTCACAAAGATTTTCCTTTAATCTTTTTGATTTTATTGATAGTATTAGTGAAGAGGTTTCTAGATTTCTCAATATTTTTGGTACTTTGGTATTGATCCTGCTATGCTATATTACTCCGATGACATTTGTATCTGATAATATTTATTCAGAGTTTAAGTTAATGATGTCATGGCAACCAAAATACTGACATGACTAATCCATATCAACAATTAAGATATGTCTGTGGAGACCTGTGAGATTGAAAAACATCCTGCTTGTGAGATTTTGTGCTATCACACTATGATCATTTCACTGAGATTTTTTTTTCATTTTAGAACACATTATAGTTCAATTTACCACAATGACTCTAATCATTTGTTATTGTTTTTTAAATTTAAAAATACATTTCTAGTTAAATATTATATTTATGTTTTATTTTTGCTAAATGTTTTAAAATCTTTATTTCTTTTTCTTTTGAAATAATTTTTAAAAAAATTACCTTAAAGTTACAGTTCATCATTTTGTTTTGTTTTTTTAGATTCAATATGCAGTTTATGATGGAGCAAAGTGCTGCAGTATGCAGGGAGGGGGGATGTTTTTGGTGTTGTCCAATAAATGCACAACTCATAAGTATCTGTTTATTTATTTTTTTGCTTTTTTCCATAATTTATGTCTCAATTATTTTTTATATTACACGTGCTACAATGTATTATATCTGGTGATTTATTATTCAAAGTTTGCGATATGTTTAAAATAATGCCTACATGATATCTGTGAACAAATTTTAGCGATTAACTTTATCTGGACATTACTTGAAGATATTATCTTAAACATCACAAAGTTAGAGTAATACATCATAGCAGGACTAATACCAAAGTATATATTTTTTAAAAACAATTTGTCAATTTTGGGAATTCCCCGTATTATCTTATTTTTGAAGCTTTTTGATAAGATGAATAATTTTAAAATTGAAAATAATTAAGTATATGGAAGTTAGATAATATTCAAAATTTTTTCTTTTCTTGTTTGTAATCAGAAATGTTTCTAACATTAGCTAAATAAAAAGTTATAACATCTCTTTATTTACTAACAGTCACTGAGTGCATTTTTGGATAGAGCAGCCAGATTCCAGCCCCCTTATAAGTGCTACGAATCTGGATTTTCTAGTTGAAAGCATACTCAGTGACTGTTAATAAATAGATGGAATAAGCCTTTTCTTTAGCCAATGTTAGAAACATTTTCAGAAGTTAGGTAATTGAAAATATGCTCAGATTAAGCAGTATTGAGCTTAACAATGGATTTTTGTATAAAATTAAAATTATTAATGATTTGCTCTTATTATTGCACTATTCTATGTATTTTATTTATAATAATAAGCTTTATAAGATTAAAGAATGGTGGATAATAGGTGAAATTATTTCTTTTTTAATTTACTCAGTTTATATTAATTATTTGAAAGAAAAAAAATATTAATTCTGATTGAACTCATACTTTCTAGCACCCTTCAACTATCCACACTTTCTCATACTATTTATACACATAATCACATACATGCAGAAAAGATAAATAATCACCAATATAATATTTCATGCTAAACCAGCACTCATCAGTTGGTCCAGATTACCATCTCGCCATACTTATATATAATCAGTGCTCAGTTTGTATTAAGGTAGAAAATTCTTGCACATTAATGGTCAGGCTTCAACCTTCTCCATACTCCTTCAGCCATCCATATCATTGAAAATCTGATGATAGAATTCCAAAATCCCATGCTGATGCCAATATTGTTGTCATGCACTCTGATCCCTCATGTATAGGACAGTATCCATTTACACATACATGAAGGGTCAGAGTGACTTGAGGTCAACATGAGCATGACAATATTCACATCAGCAAGGGATTTGGGAATTCTATCATCAGATTTTCAATGGTATGGATGGCTGAAGAGTTGGAGGTTGGAGTAGGTTTAAGCCTGTCCATTAAAGTGTAAGGATTTGCTATCTTAATACAAACTGAGCACTGATTATATATATGTATGGGAGATTGTAATCTGGACCAACTGATGAGTTCTGGCTTAGATGCGAAATACGTATATTAGTGATTATTTATCTTTTCTGCATGTGTGTGTTCATGTGTATCAATAATATGAGATAATGTGGATAGTGAAGGGGCTTCAAAGTCTGAGTTCAAATCCCTATATTTACAATTAAGCTCCGGGTATAAGAGTGCCTGGTATTTCAAATCTTAATTATGATTTAGTAAATTTAAAAGTATTTGTTAGATATAATTTAAGATTGCTCGTTTGAAGTTGAAAATAATAATTTAGAAGAATTGTTAACTAAATTTAATACTTTTGATCTTCTATAAAATATATTTTAGAAGGAAGGAATTAGATTTTGTTAAATTAAATTTTTAGATTTATTAGTGATGAGAAATTTAAAAAATAATTGTTTGGTAATTTGTCATTATTTTAAAAGTACAGATTTAAGATCTATAATTAAATCTGAGAGCTAAATATGTCTTTCCTGAAATAGCTGTTGTAAGAAATTATTGCTACAGAATTTAAAGACTTCTAATAAAGTTGTTTTGTTTCAAAATAATCAATTTTATAAAGATTATTCGAGTTTGGCTATTCTGATGAATTCATTACAGTATTTCATTTAATTTTTCTGTTAATAACTGTAAAAATATAAAGAATAATGAAGGAATAAAAGTTCATAAAAGTAGGGTTAACAATAAATATTTTAATTCTGCATTATGTATTCATGAAAGGTCATAATATTATGGGTGATTTGGCATTATTCCTGCAATGATGTATTACTATGGTGACATTTGCTTCTGGTAATATTTATTCAAAGTTTCTGTTTATGATATCATGGCAACCAAGAATACTGGCATGACTAAACCATATCAAATAAATGGATCTTTTCCTTTTCATTTTAGAAGATATTAAATGGTCCAGTCCACCAGTGACTTTTTTTACCCTCCACAATATAATACATCTCTTGTATCATTTGTAAGTATTACATAAAGAGCTTGCAAATAAGCTCTTAACAAGCTTTGCAGAATATCCCTAACCCCAAACTGGTTTCTGCTACTGGCTTCCTCAGTGAGGTGCTAGGATATTCAAGCATTAGATTAAAAATACCAGGACAGCCAGCACTTTATCTAATGGATAACAATTAAGTAGAAAATCTGAAATTTTCAGACATCCATATATCTTCTAATCCAGCTATCTAACTTAAATAGCCATATGGGGTTAGGGATATTCTTTCTGCAAAGCTTGTTAAGAGCTTGTTTGTGAGCTCTTTCTATAACATTTGTAATACAATTCTTGTTTAAAATAGGTCATGTGACAACTGACTTGATTTTTTGTAATTTCATTTATAAGTAATATGATTTTATATTTAAAAATATACATTTACTGTTAAAATTTTATATATTTGTGTTTCTTTTTGGTTTGCTAAAACTTTATATATACTGTATATTTTTTTTCATATTTAAAATATAATGTTAAATTTACAGCTAAATCTTTGTTACAGTTCACCATTTAAAAAACATTTCAGGATTCTTTTTCATATTTCTCCTTTTGTTATAAATAATATATTACTCAATCACTGGAAATAATATGTGTTTTTTTTTAGATTTGAAGTTTGGTATTACATGTGATGGGTGTTTATGATGGCACAAAGTGTCACACTATGCAGGGACAGGGAATGATGGTTTTGATGATACAAAATGTCATAATAAAACTTTACAAAGTGTGATATTAAAAAATCACAACTATTTGTTTTATTTTTTTCCTTTTTTCATACTGAATATATCTTTTTTTTTAAGATTTAATCTTTCATACTACACATGGTATAACAAATTGTTTCTGGTGATGTATTATTTTAAGTTTACAATATCTTTAAAATAATGCCTTCATGGGATCTACAGACAAATTTTATTCATTATGTTTGTCTGCACATACCTTGGGGGTGTTATTTTAAACGTATCACAAACTTAGAATATGAATTTATAAGAATAATATGTCTAATACCAAAGTATCATATTATGTTTTAGGAGGCTAAAACAGCTTTTAAAAAAATTAACTGATTATTAAAAAATTATGATACTGAAGCAATTAATAAAGATGTGTGTGATGTAATTGTGGTAAATGAAATTAATATATATTTATTGTGTTTGGTATTTTTTTGTGCTTTAGCAGGGAAACTATAGGTTATATTAAAGAATTTTTTATTTTTTTTTAAATTTTGTCATCTTTATGAATAAATAATTATTTCATACTATTATTTTGGGGAGATTCCATGTAGTAAATGAAATAGCTGTTGTTTCAGTACAATAACAAGTTCTTTCCTCAGATCTTTTTCAAATCATAAGAATGTATGTGAGATTTAAAATCATTTTTTCCTTTTATTATTTCCTCCTCATACTCAATTTCTCTTGGTTGAAAAGTTTTAAAAAAATATTTTATCCTCCAATCCAAATATTTTTTATTTTCTTCAATTCCCATTTCCATTGATGTTCTTGGGCCTTAGTCTCTGGTCATATTATTCATTTTTTCCCAGAATATGTATTATTATTTATCTCATGATTAGTCAATTTTATGTATGAATAAATGGCTTATGAATTGGATTTTTCTCTAGCTGTCAAAATATGTTTTTCCTTTATATTTATTCTACAATTGATTTGTTCAATGTATGAATGTGAACAAACTCCACAAGGAATTTAATGTATACCATGACACTTCAAAGGAATTTTATCTTTAGGGTGCGGAAATATTTTATTATTATTTTTTAAAGTAGTGAAAATTATGTGGATTTTTTTTTAACGTTAATAATTTTGTCAGTCACTCCCTTTATATATGATAGAACTAACAAAATTAGTAATGTTTTAAAGAAAAATAATATCCACATAGTTTTCATTATTTTTTAAAAAATTAATGAACTATTTTCATGCCTAAAGATAAAATGTCTTTGGAATGTCATGGTGTATATGAAATTCCATGTGGGATTTGTTCACATTCATTCATTGGATAGATCAATCATAGAATAAATATAATGTACCGGGACCATACTTCCCTGTGGAATTCTGCTCCTAATCTTGCACTGAGCATGAAGTGACCAAGATTTAACAGGGATAGAAATGGATATCAATTTAGCCGATTGTCTGTACTTATATATATTGGTACTTCCAGCTAAACTGATAGAAAGAGTGAATTGACAGGACTCTGCCAATAAAAAAACCCCTTTAGTTGATATCTTACTCAAATGCCCAAATGTCTAGGACTTATGGTAAGTACACATCTTTGAAAAATCTATTTACAAAATAACTTTTGTGCGCCACTCCTAGAAAAGAATAAAAAAATGAATTTCCCCTCCTAGAAGGATGTGCAATACCATATGTTCAGCAGAGCATAAGAATCAGATTTAACACCCCGATAGAGTGATATCCCATGTGGTTAGCTCAGTACTCTACATCTAGGGTTTTCAATGGGTAAGTTAAATGGTTATTAAAGGTGCATGATTGATAAGGAAGAGTACATTTTATCAAATAAATAATAATACAAAGACAAAAACAATTTAAGATTATGATTAAATATTTATTTAATCCCAAACACCCACCACCATTTCATATTTAAAATGATGTAAAAATAAATAAATGAATTATTATCACAAACCCGTATATATATTTGATGCATTGAAATGGATAAAATATAAATACAATTTTAAATGAATAAGAAAAATAATAAATCCCTAAAACTATTTACAATGTTTCCTAATGACCGGAAGTTGTCTGAGCTTTTTACCCTGTAGAAATAAGTTATGTCTTGTGTAATTTGATATATATTTCTCATATAAAAGATTTTCTGTCATACAGGTATCCAATTATACTCAGGACTTTAAAACCTGTTTTATTGATAGCAAATATAATTTTTTTAAAAAACTACTATGCATGCATATATCTGCACTATAAAATATTTCAATAATTTCGTATTTTACATGTCAATAAGGTTGCATTGGCTCAGATACCATAGAGCACTCAACATAAGGTGCTGTATCTATTTGCCTTTTATGATAAATTCTTATACATGTATATACGTGAAGCACAATTATACACTCACTACTATTCTAAATATAAAGTTATTAGTGGACTTGCTTATGGGAAATTTACAATGAATAAACCCTTGGGCACTCATCATAAGATACCACAGTGACAAAAAATAACTTAAAAGGATATACGGATAAATACATTTTTAGATATTCAACATGAGGTATCGTATTTACCAAATATTACAAGCATATATGCGCATATATACACATGTATACTTATGTACGACAATTTTCAGGAGTAACAACATGAAGAAAAACAAATAGCAACAAAAAAAATATCTAATTGCAATCTTTGCTAAAAATACTAGAATTTGGGATAGAAAAATGAATTAAAAGATTTGAGTAAAAGCTGTATCATTATGCCTGTAATAACTATAAATTCAATATATATATATATATGCAAGAGACAGCTTTCTCTCTCTTATTTTTTTTTAAATGATTAATAATAAGAAGAAAAAATAACATATTTTTAATTATCAAAAATATCAGAATGAATTAATGCAATAATAAAATATTTTTAAAAGAAACTTATGTAGGCGTCTTCATCTTCTCCTGACTGGGCTTTGAGTGGGCTTCAATTCAACTAGCTGTGTGGTGAGGATTTCATCTCATTCATGCATAGACAAGATGTTTTTTGTCATCATCGTGGCCATCTGGAACTGGCATGATCACATCTTGGTGGCTTGGACAGAGAAAGGGCGGGTGCACCGGCTGGATGTCTACCCCACGGTCATTTTAGTGGAAGCTCTGGTAGATTTCTTCATATTTTCTATCTGCTATAATACAATAATTATTATTAAATGTTTATTCGCTATCTTGAATGGTTCATTAAATTTTTAAGAAATCAAGAGTTCTTAAAAGAACTGTATAATGGAGATCTTCTTAGAAAATATTACCAGTAGTCTAGTCCATAAATTAATCTCTAATTGGCTAGATGATTGATGAATTCTGGAGCCAAAGTAGAGAATGACTTGAATGCCAAAAAAAAAAAAAAGAATGAATCCCACAGCACTGACTAAAACCTATCACCCCACTCACAAGAACCAATTCAGGTACTCCTCTGAGAAGTATGAATCAGCCAACCCTTTTAATTTACCTTATCATTTAGATTATAACATTCCTTTCTATTTTTCTGATTAAATTCTACATTTTAGGGTTTAATATAATGATTAGTTTCCATCTTGAATACTCAGATCACTTCATTCCAGATATCAATTCAAAGGAATTTCTATTTTATCTATAAATAAAATAATATTTTAATTACAATATTTATTATCAAACATTTTGCTTTTGATCAGATTTTTGCCAAAGTAATTAACATTTTTTTTTGATTATAGAATAAGATTACAGTTTTTAGAAAAGTAATTAAAAAAATAAAAAATATATACAAGTATGTTGGAACAATTGCTTTAATTATTTATTTTACTAATATGTTCCAATATTTGATCCATTTGTTTAATAAAGTTTGCCTTTCTCTATTTGAATTTTTCAGAAAAAAGCAAAATATATATAATAGCATATCATAAAAATATACAAAAAATAAAAAAATACATGAGTTTATTATACATGTACAATATTTCTGTGTCAATTTCATGTTACTTTAAATTGGTGTGTGTGGGTATTTTAATGCTCAGACCCAACTTGCATTATTAATATAGCATATTTATATACTCGTTGTGCTTAATATATACAGATTTATATGTGTATTTGCTGTAATGTTCTTTACAGTAGATTTTTGCATGGACATTTGATAATGCCTGGCACAATAAGGAAGGAAGAACACATTTTGGTAGTTAGAGAAAAATCTAATTCATCAGCTATTTATTTACACATAAAATTAACTAACCATAAGACCAATTTTAAGATAACACATATTGTGGCATACATTAAAGAATGTGACCAGAGACTACTAAGGAAAGTTATGAGATATTTTTAAAAGGCCCAAAATCAGAAATAAGTGTGAATTGAAGAAAATAAACAATATTCGAAAAAAAGCTATTAGAATATAAAATATTTTTTTTAAAACTTCTCAACTAATAGAAGTTGGGATAAAGAGAAAAGAATAAAAAGAAAAAATAACGATTTTAAATCTCACACACATTCTTATGATTTGAGAGTTTTGAAGAAAATACTTGTCAATGTACTGAATTATCAGCCAATTTATTTACTACATGGAATCTCCCAAAAATAATAGTATGAAATATTGCAGCATCAGGGTGCTCCTAACATGTGATTATAAGTGTATAATCTTTAAAAAAAATTTGTATGTCAGCCTGTTACTTTACTTTGAGATTATTAATCATTAAAACTTCCAATCAATAACCCTCAACATCATTTGAAAAATACATCACTTTTCATAAGATTAAAGCTAATATTTACATCAAAATCAAATTCTAAAGTTACTCACATTTATTGCGGATGTGAAAAGGTTCCTATCTCTTCTACATTGCAGAACTAATACTCGAGTTCCATATATCTTATAAACGTTAATCTTTGATCAATAAATAATGAAACATCATTTTGAAATGACTTATTTTGTTGCACTTTATTTAAGATCACTAATAGAAAAGGAAAACACTTTAATTTTAGGAATTTTTTTTTAAATAACACGTTATATGTTGCAAGTAATAATTTATATATGTATGTGTACATGTAAATTAAAAATGATATTGATCCACTATTACAATAGTTTGAAGCAATAAGCAGATGAAATTCTAGAGCAAAGTTGGATAGCAACAAAGAGAGAAAATCTTACAATTTTTGAATAACAACAGGTCTGTAACCATTATCCAAGAAGTTCTTTTATTATTTTATTATTGGATTGTATATGTTTACATGCTCTTCTTAACTATCTGGAATAATTACATTTCATTCAATATATTTTATGTAGAAGCAATGTACATATTTATAGACATTTATAAAAAGAACAGTATAAATATGAGATTGCTATGGACAAGTGGTGTTGATGCCTGTTTTTTATATGAACCGGGATGTAGATTAAGGTCATATAACAGAATCATGCTTTCATTCTCACAATAAACATTGGAATTTAAGGCATACATTATAAAACAAATTTAAACATACGCATATCAGGAATAAAATATTAACCATCTAAATGAAATAAAATACCAGTTTCATGGAAGGAACTAAAATTAGATTTCAACATTAAATATATGGATGATTTACTAAAAGGAAAAGGGAGAAAAAAATCCTTATATATCAAGTTTTAATCATGAGATCATAATGCCATCTATTCAATGTAGTCTGTTTCTTACATCCTATTGTGAATATATGTATTATATGTGTATCAGAATTATTAATATATAAGTTATAATGTTGCATTTGGTTATATGGTACTTGTGTACTATACATGCAATGAAGAGAAGCAGGAGGCCTTTTCACATTTATATCAATACACTGGTAATTTTTTAATGTTGTTATTTTGGCAACCATTTACAAAGTTACCAATGCATTGATATGAATGTGGAAAGCCCTCCTATCTTTTCTTCATTGCAGGCATAGTACACAATATTAAAAAGGACAAAAAAATAAATATTATATGAGATATACACATAGTTTTTGCTGAAATCTCCACATATAAGAGATAGCCGAAGCTTTGACAATCAATTTCAAAAATATGTGAGAACTAGTTTTTTTTTTAAAACACATATTACCAAAAATGGATACACTTTACAAGATTTTAAAGTTATCAGAAAGTTGATACAAACATATAAAAAATTTTTTTATCTATCTTAAAAATAAATGTTCTTAGCCCCCCAAATAAGAATATAGTATCCAAAGTACTAAATAACTCCCAAATATATTTACTTTACAGATGCATAAAACAATCACTAAATTATAATTTTATTAAAATAATATTTTCTATAAAAAACACATATAAATAATATACATATATATAACCCACACTACAATAATAACGATGAAAATTAATCACATTCAAACAAACCAAT